>JAJIZL010074179.1:0-17100 GCA_023969395.1 Amblyomma maculatum | reverse complement strand
TGTGTTGTGTTGTGTTGTGTTTTATGGCGCATAAGCAACTCAGGCTATCATGCGCCAAGCACAAGGTATATTATGGTTTTTTTTAGAAGGAATGAAGTGTTAAGATATCATAGCTTGTTCAGGAAGGATGTTTCTTCTAAGAAACTAAAAACACATGAAATGTCTACAATTGCATTCTCTCCTAGGAGAAGTGATGGATGGAATGGTATCTGTTTGGTGTAAAATAGAGTGAAATGCTTTTTCCGTAGCTTTTCGAGTTTTTTACATAAAATTAAAATGTGGTTTATCGTCAGTCCATGTCCACAGTCTTCACATATGGGTTCATCTTCTTTTTTGAGAATGTAACTATGAGTAAGATGCGTGTGTCCTATTCGAAGGCGACATAATATTACCTCCATGAAGCGTTTCTGGTGACTGCATGACTTCCATTCTTCGACAACTGGTTTCACGACGTGTAGTTTGTTGTTTATTTCATTTTTCCATGAGGCTTGCCATTTTTCCCTGAGCTTTTTTTGTATGAATTTCAAAACATCTTTGCGTGGTACATTTACTTTTTCTATTTTTGCTTTTCGGGCAGCTGCTGCACATTCGTCAGCTGTCTCGTTACCTACGATTCCGACATGGCTAGGTACCCAGCAGAATTTAATTTTGTAACCTCGTGTTTCGGCTGATGTTATACAATGTATTATTTTTCCCACTACAGGTTCTGTTGCATTTTTAGAGTGTAATGCTGTGATTAAGCTGAGGGAGTCAGTGTAGATTATACTCTTTTCAATATTGCATTTTATTATTTTTTCCACAGCTATGGATATGGCATAACTTTCTGCAGTGAACACTGATGCACAATTGGGCAACCTAACTGTTTTCTGGCGATTGTTTTCTACGACACCACTACCAACATATGAGGTAGTTTTAGAACCGTCGGTATAAAATGTATTGTGGTCTTTGTATTTTTCCTCTAATGTCAGGAATTCTTGTAATATGTGTTCGTGTGGAGTTTGTTGTTTGTCAAACTGTGTTAAAGTAAGGTCGCATACACAGGGAAATGTATACCAAGGGGGTAATGGATCAGGGCATTGTGCAATGTCGGGGAGTGTATCGAGTATTTTTATTTCTTCGCACATCTGTTCGAAGCGGAGGAGGAGGGGTCTGACTGCTTGCGGTTTGTTGTTGAACAGGGTTCTGGACGGGCACTTTGTTACTATGGGGTAGCAGAGGTGTGTTGGTAGCGAACGGATTTTAAGAATGTATGAACAAGTTAGCATGGTTCTTCTGTCCTCAAGAGATGGTTCGTTGGTTTCTACATACAGACTTCGCACAGGCGACGTCCTGTATGCCCCGGTCGAAAGACGCAGACCTAGGTTGTGGACTGGGTCTAGTCGTTTTAGGTATGAGGGTCTTGCGGAACCGTAGACTATGCAACTGTAGTCCAAGCTCGAACGTACAACTGAACGATAAATCTGCAGAAGGCATGTCCTGTCGGATCCCCAGCGTTTTCGTGACAGCACTTTAGTATATTTAAAGATTGGGAGGCTTTCTTTTTAAGGGTGTTTATGTGGGGGTGGAAAGTAAGCTTTCTGTCGAAAGTAATGCCTAGAAAATTATGTTCGTGTTTTACTGGGAGAGCAATGTCATTGAGGTAAACTGTAGGGTCCACTTGCAAACCTCGTCTAAGTGAGAATAAAACGGCTATTGATTTCTGTGCAGAGAGCCTGAAACCATTTCTATCTGCCCATGTCGCTAGTTTATTCACTGTTAATTGAATTTGTCTCTCACACGTTGATACATTAGAGGATGTACATGCTATTTGTAGGTCATCGACATAGACTGAATGCATGATGGTCGTTGGGATTATTTTTACTATGGAGTTCATTTTTACTATAAACAGCGTGGTACTCAAGATGCACCCCTGAGGGACACCATTCTCCTGAGTGAAACGTTTTGACAGAGTAGCACCGAGACGAACTTGGAAGGAACGGTCGGACAAAAACTCTTTCAAGCATTTTAACATTCTGCCGCGGATGCCAAGGTCTCCCAGGTCACGTAGGATTCCATACCTCCACGTCGTGTCATAGGCTTTTTCTAAATCAAAAAATACGGCAAGGCAGTGTTGTCTGCGTATAAATGCTTCTCGTATCGTATTTTCCAAGCGCACAAGATGATCAGTTGTCGAACATCCTTTTCTAAATCCACATTGGCGGGTGTCGAGAAGTTTGCGAGATTCAAGTGTAAACATGAGCCTGATATTTAGAACACTTTCAAACGATTTAGCGATACAACTCGTTAGTGCTATGGGCCTATAACTGCTTGGGGATGTTGGTGGCTTTCCATGTTTCAGTAACGGAACAATAATGGCTTTCTTCCAGGCCTGCGGTATTTCTCCTGACATCCATACCTTGTTAAAAAATTTTAAGAGTGCTTTAACTGAGGATTCAGAAAGATGGGCTAGCATTTGATAGTGTATTTCATCTGGGCCTGGTGCTGTACGTTTGCCGGAAGAGAGAACTGTGTTTATTTCTTGTAGTGTAAGGGGACTGTTGTATGATTCGTGAACGCTGCCAGTGGTAGGTAATTTCTGTCTTTCTGCTTGGCTTTTATACTTTAAAAATGATTCTGAATAATGTGATGAGCTAGATACCATGAAAAAATGTTCACCTAAAATGTCCGCTTGCTCTTGAATGCTTGTCTGGGTATTTGGGTCTGTAAGGAGAGGAACTGTAAACGGGGAGTACTTGCCATTTAATTTATTTACTTGTGCCCACATATCCTTGGATGTTATATGACTGTTTATAGAAGAGATGTAATGCTGCCATGAAGCTTTTTCAGCAGTACGACGCACATAGCGGGCTTTAGCTCTAGCCTTTTTGAAAATTAGGAGATTTTCTTGTGTGGGGTACCTGCGAAATATACTCCACGCCTTATTTTGTTTTTTCTTTGCCTCCCTGCAGTCTTTTGTCCACCACACTTTACAGTTCTGTCTCACAACTCCAGATGATTGAGGGATGGCTTGGCGTGCGGCGGCTAAAATACAAGAGGTAAATCTTTCATTTAACTCGTCGACATTAAAATCTTCGGCAAATAGTTTTCTCAAGTCGGCTTTCTCTTTAAAAAGCTTCCAGTCTGCTAAATGCAGCTTCCAACATCTTGGTTTGGTTTGAATTATAGATGGTGATGATGTTAGACTGATTGTTGTAGGTAGGTGATCACTTCCATGCGGATTATCTAAGACATCCCATTTAAAATCGCTAAGAACCGATGATGAGCAGAAAGATAAATCAATAAAACTCATTTTACCGGAGCTCGGGGAGCAGTAAGTGGGTTTTCCGGTGTTAAGTAAGCAGATATTATTGCACAGAATAAAGTCTTCTAAAATTTGGCCCCTCGTGTCAGTTTTTTCACTGCCCCAGAAAGAAGAGTGGGCGTTAAAATCGCCAACTACTACGCATGGATCTGGCAGTTGGCTGAAAAGGTCTTCGATATCATGGAGTGTTATTTTTAAGTGTGGCTCTATATAAATACTGCAAATTGTGATTGTTTTATACGTGATAAGTGTGGCAGCTACTGCTTCTAGCCGAGTTTTGAGCCTATGTTCACGAGCTGCAATATTGTTTTTAACTATGATGGCAACACCGCCCGAGAGCCTGCATGCCTGCTCTCGATCACGGCGGAAGACTTTGTATTTTTTAAGAATATTCACATGTAGAGGACTCAGGTTTGTTTCCTGCAGACATAAGGCCACAGGTGAATATGTTGCTAAAATGTCTTTTATGTCGCTTAAGTTATTAAGCAGTCCCCTGCAATTCCAGTTTATTACAAAAGCCATCTTAAGCTATACGAGTAAAATAGAGACTACGTTGTTTTTGGCCCCGTGATTCGGGGCTTGTCCTTTTTTGCACGCTCTAAGGAGTCCCGCCGTCTTGACGGCACAGGACTACCCTGTGTTGTCGTGTCCATCGCGTCTTCAGACACGCTGGATGACCGCGGACAACACACCGGAACGCTTGAAGTAGGCCTCCCCGTGTGAGAAGAGGCCTTGGGCCCCGCAGACCTGGAAGGTCGCGAAGCCTGCTTTGGGGGTGGTGGAGCAGCGCCAGCTACAGCCACCGTGGGCGCGGATGGCTCCACACCAGGGTCACTACCCGTGACCTGGGCGGGTGCCGAAGCACGCTGTGACGCTGCGCCCTGTTGCGTCACAACGAAGTAAGTTGGGCTTTGGACCAATGAAAGCCGCTTTCTCGCCTCTCCGAATGTAATGTTCTCAGTGACTTTTAAGGTTACAATTTCTTTTTCTTTCTTCCATGTTGGGCAGGATCTTGAGTATGCTGGGTGGTTGCCCTCACAGTTTACGCAAAGGTTTGGTTCAGTTTGGCAGTTGTCAGTGGCATGTTCATTTGAGGCACATTTTGCGCAGGTGAGTCGGCCTCGGCAGCTCTGGGAGCTGTGGCCATATCTCTGGCAGTTATAACAGCGACGTGGGTTAGGTATGTACAGTCTGAGTTGCAGCTTTGTGTATCCTACTTCAACAGAGTCTGGAAGGGTGCTCAGCGCAAATGTCAAGACGATGTGCTTAGTTTGGATCTCTTTGTTGTCTCGCCTGATCTTGATTCGGTAAACGTTGATGACATTTTGGTCCTTGAGTCCTTCGAGCAATTCTTCTTCGGTCAGAAACTTGAGGTCATTATCTGAAATGACCCCACGAACTGTATTGAGTGAGCGGTGTGGTGAGATTGTGACAGGGACGTCACCGAATGATGTAACAGCTGCTAGCTTTTCGCACTGGTGGTTGTACAGCACTTCTAAGAGGAGGTCACCATTTGGTAGCTTTTTGACTTTGTAGCCTGGACCTATTGTGTCTGTGAGAGTCTTTGTCACAAGGAACGGTGAGACTTGACGGGCAGTTTTTTCTGCTTGTTCAGAGTGAATGACATGAAAGCGGGGGAAGCTGTTTACATTTTTAGTGAAAAACTTGTTCGTCACATCGGTGCGCCCTCTCTTGGCGGGAGGGCGATCAGTTGCGGAAAGGAAAGAAGCCATAAAATTTATTTTATTGTTCGGTTATGGTACCAGCCACCCACCATGGAGTCAAACGAGGGGACGGGACAGGTGCCTAAAAAAAGCCCTGCCCATGCCAGCTATATACCTTAACTATAACCTAATATGGCTCAACTCAGGGTAGTCAGCCACACAAGGTTAACCCTCGCCGCCGGGAAGTAAGGAAAAAACCAAGAAGAGAGTAGAGGACAGGAGAGTTGTAGGATAGATGACAGGAAAGTGAAAGATGGAGGGGAGGACAGGAAAAGGCGACTGCCGATTTCCCCCGGGTGGGTCAGCCCGGAGGTGCCGTCTATGGGAAGCGTGGGCCAAAGTGGTGTGTTGCCTCCGCCGAGGGGCCTTAAAGGTCCAAACACTCGGCATCGGCTCAACCACCAGGATCCCCTTTTCCCCAGACACGACGATGCCACGCACGGCTAAGCGTGGGTGCTCGGGGTCCGTGGTGTCGCACAAAACACACAAACACCTGCTTTAACAGGTGCCCCCTGCGGGGCTAATCGAAAGACTATGAGTTTGCTTTTATGTTAAGTGATATGACTGTGACGTGATGTGATGCGATGTGGCATGTCTGTGATTTGACTGTACTAACTTCAACCATCCCTCTCTCACAACTTTTATATCTAGTCACCCCCTTCCTCCAGTGCAAGGTAACCTCCCTGCCTTTCCTCCTCATACTTCTTCTCCTCCTTAGGTTAGGGGTCGTTGCCCCAAGTTTATGTAGATTAATACCACTGTCACACGATTGCAGATATTCTCAAGCCTTTGCATGTACATTATATTCTCAAGATCAGTGATGAACAAGAGACACCTGTTTCGTTTACAACAACCACACTGAATTCGATCTGCATTCACTCAGTGCATATCGAGGTGGCCGCACGGCAACTTTCAATTGCAATCGAGCCCGAGTCTGCTTGGCTCGAAGCTGCTTCCTTGAGCGATCTTGGGTTTTTAAGCACATTCGAGGGCGGGCGTCTCACCCTCGACGTAACCTAACGCACGTGATGGAATCATCTCAATAGTCAATTAAAACGGCCATGTAGCACCGGGCGCTTCAGTCCTTCTTGAAAACCTCAATGCAGATCGAGTCAGGATCGGAAGTGTTCATTAGGCAGATGAATAACTTCGCAAGTACGCACATCTACACACGACCAAATAATTTCTAAGGTAATTAAAGTAATCTAGGAGATATGTCGCTTTCCAAGTCAACACATGACTTTGAAAGCAATTATAAATGTGCAAGATTACTTCACCCATGCGCATCGTGCACGCACTATTATATAGATATTTGGTCGACGTAAATTACACTACACAATTACTCAGCAAAAGCATTAAAGGGGCTTGAGTGTGCGGTTGCTGCTATAGCGGCAACGCCAGTTTTGTTATCATTTCGAGCCCTATATCTAAATGATCTCTGTATTTTGACCACTTACCAAGTGTGAAGCCCAACAATACCCTCCGCAAGAAACTGGCGGTGTGCATGTTAGTGCAATTAGAGACCTCACGACAGCGATTTTTCGTGCACGCACTTAAGATGATCCTCTTCACCAGTACGTTGTATTTTTTACACCTGCCGAAGAAACGCCCGATTGCTACTATAATTATTTTTATATTTGCAGTAGCATTTCAACATCAGTACAAAACAATTTCGTCCTAAGATTAATTGTACAATGTTGCTTCATTTCAAATAAGCGTTTGGGTGAGGATCGGAGCACGCTGTCGTTCTCTTGCACGCGCTTCGTATTATATTTTACATTCTTGCGCCTCAATAAACGCCGGATGCTTTTTAAAGCATGCATATGTCACCAAATGGGGCTTTGAGTATATTTCCTACCTTATTGAAGACTGCATTTAGAATTCGTCGTTTCTTACCTAATATTACTAACAGAAAGTACTCTCAATTTCATTAAAAATGCGTGTTGTTCCAGCTATAAACAGAACCACATTTGCTCCCCTTTTTATGACAAAAAGGCACACATTTAGGTGTTGCGTGAAATAGTAGCTGGTATGCTAATCCTCATGAGGGTGAAAAAGGATTTAAGAAAGAAAAGGTGAAACAATATGCCCATATATATTCTTCGCCCAGGCGGAGACACACAGAAGTTTCCAGTGCTGTGTATAGAACAGCCTCTTAAGGGGAGTAATACGTAAATTTTGCTTTCTTTTCATTACCTGTCTACGTCAACTGAATAATATGCGATTCTCGCACAAGAACACTGCTTCTATGGATGACACCGGATATGTTGGCTAGGCAAGGACGTTAGGCATAGCATTTGTTTTCCCCGCATTGGTCATTCCAGCTGTGATAAACACTACGTGACGAGCGCTTATGCGACAGTGTCGACATCGGGAGTGGACATACCTTCGTTGGATGATTCATGTCTGCGCCATCTGCGTCCACTTTGTCTGATTATGCATATTTCAGTTTATAATGCTCCTATAAGTGACTTCGCGGCTTCGACGATGCTACACTGAGGTACGATGTGCATGAACAGCGATGTTGTACGTACGCATGAAGCTTTATCAAATGAGATGCTCACGATGTCTTCATGGACGTCGTCATAATAGTGTGTCAAGGAAATAATTTATTCACACACAAAGCCTCACGCCGGAGTTCTCCTTAGTTCCACACAGTTTGCGCACCGAGCTCGCACTGGAGCATACCACGACCATGCAACGCGGATCACGCTCGCGCCCCACCACATGCGCACATGCCCGTAATCCGTTCCAATAGCGTCGTCTGTCCTCCATTCAGTAATCCCAGCAATCCTCTCTCTCCAGCTAACCCTCTGCGTCTTTTATGGCGACACTGGATTGGCAATTACATATTTCGCACCTCAGTCCGTGCAAAAAGGCCTCCACGGCGGATGGTGTAACATCAGCTGGTCTGCACTGGCCACACCCACATATTTTCGTGGGGCCAGATCTTTGAGTTTAAAAATGTTCTTGTGTACAATGGCAGTGATTACGTAGGGCGCTGAGCGGTGAGGAGCGTGTTTAGCATGAAGCCTGCACTTGCATTACCTAGGGTATGTTTGTCGCGGAGCACAGTAATCAGCTTTGTAAGTGGCTAGTTGACTATGCTTATGTAAGGGTTTGCCTGTTCAGCTTTCGCTGATTCTTGGTGTTCTATGCTCATGGCCAGTGCATACTGAAGGTAAAGGTTGAGCTCCGTGCCGAGTGCATTGATGCCGATGCAGGAATTTTAGCGCTAATCTGTGGCCTATGCTCCCAAGCTGTACGAAGTTCTCGACCACAGCAAAAAATGCAGGCGTGAACCCTTTCACTATCCTTTTCGATGTTCGTATTGTGAAAGCTACCTCCGCGAGTCTCTTGTCCCAGTCACAGTGGGAGGCTCTGTAGTTGACAATTGTCTGTTTGACTGTGGCATTGTGACATCCCACAGACTATCCAACCGATCTGTAAGAGACTGTGTGCCGCTCTTGTATGTCCCATTGTTGCTTAACTTGCTTAAAAATATTACTGACAAAGGATTTACCGTTATCGCTTGAGACGGGAAGAGGTGCACCGTGCCGACAAAAAACGTTCACCATCTTGTCAACAATTTGGCTTCCGAAATTGGTGCCCGTAATAGAAAAAGCTCGATAAACTTGGTGAATCTGTCCAGAACTACCAGGCTGTAATTATTTTGCCAAGCAGTTCTAGCCAGTGGACCTATCAGATCCACGCTGAGGTTTTGCATGGATAAGGACGCCAAAGTGCTGTCCATAAATCCCTTTGGGTTCTGGCGATGAGGCTGAAAACCTGGCACTGCTGACACCTTCGTACATAGCGCGATGTATCAGAGTGACCTCCCCAAAAACGTGAAGTTGCTCAACACATTGTAGGTTTTGTATGCCCACTGAGCATGTAAGTCCACTGAGTGGACGGTTGCGCTCCAGCTTAAGCACCGATTCCCGTAGATACAGAGGCAGCCTGGGCAGTTTGTTGTCCCCGCGTCCAAAGCAGAACCACATTCGGCGCTATATGAATTTACTCGCCTAAATCTGAGACCATTTTTGCCCTTTTAGGGTGATCTGGCCACTTCAAAGTACCGCGGCAGTTGCTGCAACAATGGGTATTTCTGTTGCTTATGCTTGAGGTTTGCAGTCAGTTAGGACTGAAGTATCAAGGTCAGCTGAGGCAACGTCCTCTAAGCTAATGGTGTGCTGTGGTTCCTCAACTTCTATCGGAACACATTCTTCTGTCAAATTTGGAGGTAGTGGTTCTAGATGGCCAGTCGAAAATCTACTCAGCGAATTAGCTAAAAAGTTTTCTCGACCTCGTCGATGCCTACTTGTGCGCTCCAGTCCCTGCAGTCCTAAATCTCATTGCCGCACACGACCTTACTTGTGTTCAGTGTTAAACGTTCATGACAGCGATGCGTGATCACATAATCTCAAAAGACGTAAACTCACTGTATGACCGAGACTTTTCCACAGCCTACACTACTGAAAACATTGTCATTCTAGTACTGTGTAGTTCTGCTCGGCTGCGCTTAGGGTTCTTTTGGTAAGTGAGACTGTCAGAAGTAGCCATCCACCTGTAGAAGCGCCGCAACACCCGTGCCGCTAGCATCCGTTTCGAGGATGAATAGTTTGTTTAGATCCGGTAGGGCAACAGCCACCTAGCCTGTCAAAGTGGTCTTCCGTACATGTCTTCCGCAGAAGATAGAGGGCCTTGACAGGTGAAGAGCCAGTTTAGGAATGAGATCTCCACCTGCATTACTTAGAGTATGCTTATCGCGGAGCACAGTCAGCAGCTTTGTAGGTGGCTGTTTGACTGTGCTTATTATAATGGTGTGCCTGTTAGGCGTTCGCTGAATTCGCATTGTGAAAGCTACCTCCGTGAGTCGCTTGTCCCAATCGAAGTGGGAGGTGCAGCAGTTGACAACTGTCTGTTTGACTTTGGCATTGTGGCGTCCTGCAGGCTGCCCAAGCAATCTGTAAGGGACTGTGTCAAAAGACATAAGCTCACTGTATGACCGAGACTTTTCCACCGCCCACACGACGGCTGAAACATTTCCATTCTAGTGCTGTGTAGTTCTTCTCGGCTGCGGTTAAGGTTCTGATGATAAATGAGACTGTCAGAAGGACGTACATCGTCCAACCTGACTTGCTCATGGACTAGCTTTGTCTGCTAGGAGGGAAATTGTCACGTGCTATGCAGCAGCTGAAGTAAAATTGGAAGCGACTGTTTGTTTCAAGGAGAAGGCTGACGAAGTGCAAAGTTTTCAGCACCTCGTGTATCGTTTGGTGCTCAGGTCCCACATCCAGTCTGCGCATTTCCTCAACAGAAAACGTAATGGTTATGCCTTTTCGGAGAACGAAGGTATAAAATTCCTGAAATAGCCAACTAGGCATAAGAACATTTCGACGAACACTGAGAGGACAGCATGCACTCACCAGCTGTGCTTATGTGGCCGAGGAACTTGAAAGACTGTTTGCAGAAAGAAACCTTTGCCGGGTTGACTGAGAGGCCCGCTATGTCATTCATAGACAAACCCTCTGTAGCGTTGTCCAAACGCTCTACCAACGTGTAAGAGTAGATAAGTATATAGTCCAAAAAAGCCAAGAATTAGGTTGGCTTGATTCTCTCTAGCAGTTTGTTCATCGACAACTTCAACGTCGCAGGCGCTCCAGCCACTCAGAATGGCATAATTTAAACATGTCCTTGTGGCAAATATTAATGCGCTACGCATCTGCTGAAGTAAAAGTGGAAGCGACTGTATAGTTCGAAGAGGAGGCTGACGAAGTGCGAAAAACGTGCGTCGTCCAAATTGACTTGCTCGAGGACGAGCTTTCTCCGCAACGGGGAAAACTGTCACGCCCTACGCAGCAGCTGAAATAAAAGTAGAGGTGAGGAACTTTCGGAACAACCCACAACTTTCTCCGCTGAGCTCGTGGAAGTTCTCTGCTCTGCGTGAAGTTGCTCTGTGGCCTCCATTACTATGCTCCCTACGACCAACGTTGTCATCCGCACTGCCGCACTTTAAACGTTTCATTAGCTCCGACGTGTCAGCGGTTACCAAAACAGTTGTCAGGACATTCACCACCTTGCGGCGCGCATCGCGCAGTCAGTACGTATTTAGTGGGTCCCACGGGACCTTCTGCCTTCCCAAAGTCAAGCAGATTGAGCGGCCCGGCTCGTGGCCCAAAACTCATAATTACTGCGGCTCCCTGATGTGGACGACGCTACCCTCCTTTTACCAAGAAAGGAACATCTCGGGTGCTTCACATATGCTCTTATCACTCCGTGTGCGGTATCCTGCCCCAGCGGTCTCACCCTTGCAGAGGAGGTTGCGCGTAGGAGGATCCCGATCCGGGTTGCCGTCACATTAGCTGTGACTCGAGCTTGGTTTCACTTCCGACACTTTTATTCCCGCCCTTGTCCGATATGTAAAGACGAAAATGTTGAAGCCGACATTCACCACCTACTGCGTGTCTGCCCAGCTCAAAACGTCCGACACGAATCTGGCACTTGACAATATGTGGCCTTTCATCAAGCAATCCTGCCTCGTATCTCGCTTGGACGAAAGGAACACACCGTCGCTCACTCGTGGATTTCATAAAATCAGCCAACCTTTTTCCATTTAATAATTTACTCATTCTTCATCTCATACCTCACTGATGCCCTGAGACAATAAATATCGGTGCAACAAAGTGGAAGCGACTGTGCATTTGGAATAGGAGGCTGACGTAGTGTGAAGGGCGTTGGCCTGGCTGGCGGTTCTACCTCAAGTTGGTGCCCCATCATCTGCTCTTATCATTTCTGAGTAAACGCATCCCATCCATAACGATATGAACGAAGTCTTGTGAGTGTCCTCCGGTGCCACAGGTACTTCGACAGAGCCTTGTGCAATGTCAAGACTGGAGAACCACTCGGCACGCCCCAACTGTGCGAGGACCCGGTCAATACGAGGCATTGTGTACCTAGGTATATTTGTCCTGGCATTTACAGGTCTTTAGTCGACCGCTAGGCGGAACCCACCGTTTGTTTTCTGCACAAGGACTGGAGCGCTGACTCATAAGCTTCTACATGGTTTCATTAGGCATTTGCTCCAGCATATATTGTATACAATTGTTCATGACTTCATGCTCTTTTATGTTTACTGGGCGTTGTTTCCAACGAACCGGACAGTAGCCACCTGTGCCTATTTTATGACCAATGAAAGATGTCCAGGATGACTTCCAGTCGATCGCTGTGTGGAATGCCCTGCTGTCAGCTGTCATTAGGCTACAGTGGGCTTCAGGTAGACTATGCTGTTCAAGAGCAAACAGCTGCTGCAAGGATAAAAATAAGTCCTCATTCCAGTCTTTCACGAGAGGGTGTTGAAATACAATTCGCATGTAGCTGTCTTGAGTATGGCCAGCAGCTGGAGTGTGCTGGCGAGAGGGTGGTTTCCTGAACCTCACTGAGCCGAGTGTCCATCCGCCGAGGTAGCATGTACCGAGAAGCTCACCATTGCAAGGAAGTCTCGTCCCAAAACTATGCCATGGCAACGCTCCAATAAAAGAAAGCGCTGTGTCCGGCTGCCACCTTGCCATCATCATCATTACCAGCCGGACTATACCCACTGCAGAGTGAAGGTCTCTACCATATTGCCGCGAACCGTTAAGATATTTATATCCTTTTCTGACATCCACTGGCATGCGGTCTTATCATTGTGAATCTCGCACGCGGATAACTTCTGTATTCTTTGTACATTCTCGTTGTGGCGAGGCGCGGCTTTATTATTTCTTTGTTGTGGCAGATGATTCGAGATGTATCTCCAAGGATTCCATTAACGCGATTGTATTTCTACAATGCTCCCGGTTATGCAAGTCACTGTTCGCGGTTTTATCTAGATGTTCCTACGCTGTTTTTAAATTGGGTGCTGATGAGTGAAATGGGCATTATTAGTTCGACAACGACAAGTATGTTTTTGCTATCGCCATCGCTGAGTTGCTCATTTCTTTGCCAGCGCAAGTCAGCCCAATAAAGAGTTGATTTCAGGGCTATTACGCCTTGTCTTCTCTTTAGCGCTTATTGCATTGTCCCTACCACGTGAAAGTATTTTCCCATTAAACCTGGCCATTCGCTGACTGCATCCACTTGACCACATATGAACTTATTTACCTCATCCGCTCATCTACCTTTCTGCCGCCTCCGGCTAAGCTCTTGGAATTAAATTGTTACTCTAAGCGACCATTGGTTGTCCTCGGTACGCACTACAGGCCCTGGCCATGCCCATTTCTGCTTGATTTTCACTAGAATGTCATTAACTAGAAATATGTCTCTGAAAACGTCTACGCGCTTAATATCTCAACGTTACACCTACCATTTTGGTTCCTTAGCCGTATTCATCGGCCTCAACTTAAGTAGAATCCTTTTCGTTAGTCTCCACGTTTCAATCTCACAGGTGAGGACAGGTAAGATGCAACTGTTGAATACTTTTATCTTGACCGGTATCGGTAAGCTTCTAGTCATATTCGGCAGGTACTTGATAAATACGCTTCATTCCAATCTTATTCTCTTAGTTATTTCCTTTTCGTGGTCCGGATCTGCGGTAACTACCTGTCCTAAGTAGACATATTCGCCTACTACACCCAGTATTTCGCTACCTAATGTAAACTGCTGTTCCTTCCCGAGGCTGTTGAACATTACCTTAGTCTTCTGCATATTGACTTTCAAGCCTGCCTTTCTGCTATTCATGCCTAGGTCATCAATCATTATTCGCAGTTCAGCCCCCGAGTTGCTTAGCAAGGCAATGCCATTAGTAAATCGCAGATTACTGAGGTATTCTCTATCTACCCTTATCCCTAACTGCTCCCATTCCAAGTCTCTGAATACTTCCTCTAAGCAAGGTGTGAACAGTACTGGTGAGATCGTGTCTCCTTGTCTAACCCCTTTCTTTATGGGGATTTTGTCACTTTCTTTATGCAGAACTAATGTTGCTGTGCAACCACTATATATATATATATATCTTCCAGTAGTTTCAAATACAGCTCGTCAGCTCCCTGATTTCGCGTGCCTACATGACTGCCGAAGTTTCTACTGTGCTAAATGTTTTTTTCGCAATTATTGAATGCTATGTTTAAGGGCTAGTTAAATACCGAGAATGTTTCTATCACCTGGTTGACGGTATGGATATTGTTGATAATGGAGTACCCTTTCCGAAAACCTGCTTGATCTTCTTGATTGAAGTATAAGATTGTCCTGATTTTGTTAGCGATTACCTTATTGAGCATCTTATATATAACAGATATTACTATGATTGGCCTGCAATTTTTAAAGTCAATAGTCTCCCCTTTATTCAAAATTAAGAAAATGTTAGCATTTGTCCATATTTCCAGTCCATCGTTGACACCAGTAATTGCATTGACAGGGTGGCCAGGTTTTATATCACGACATCCCCTTGTCTTTCAACTAATCAGTAGTTGCCTGATCGTCCCCGGCTGCTTTCCCTCTTTTCATATATTCTAAAGCGTTCTTAACCTCGTTCTTCGTCGCTGGCGGATCGTCTGACTGCTTTCCATTACAGCCTAACTCATTATTGTCGTGAATACTTCGGCTACTATATAGATTAGCATAAAACTCAGCTATTTTGACTTCCTGTCCATATTCGTCATGACATTGGCCGCCTTGTACCTTGTTGCATACATCTGATTTTTTCTATGCCCAATTTTCTTTTCACCGCTATAAGGCTGCCCCCGTTCTCTAGAGCGTGCTCAAATTTCCCCATATTATACTTCCTTTGACGGCCACTTGACACTTGTTGATTATTTTTGATATCTCTGCCAGTTCTGTCCTGTTTATAGGGTTCGAAACGTTCATACTTTGGCGTTTCTTAATCAGCTATTTCATCTCCTTAGACAGTTTACCGGCAACATGTTAAAGAACCTACCGCCTACTTCTACCGCCAGATCAGTAATGATATCTGTGAAATTATTATTCATCGTTTCTAGCAAGGATCGTCATCTTTCGTTAAAGCTGAAAATCAATTCTGCACCAAAATCCTGAATTATTCTATCCTATCCCTCAGTGCTAACTCTTTGATGAACTTCTTTCCCATTAATCGGTTCCACCCTCTATTCAGATCTAGACTTATTCGAGACGTTACCATCCTGTGGTCACTGCATTGCACCTTTTCGATGGCCTCTGTATCCTGCAAAATGCCAGGGTTCAAACAGTGAATGAAATTTTTTTAATTTAATTTTTTGTTTCGCCCTTAAGGCTTTTCCATGTCCACTTACGGTTCTTCCGATTAGTGAACAAGGTATTCATGATTCTGAAGTTATTGTGTTCGGAAACCTCAACTAGTAACTCCCTCCTGCTATTACTAGAAGCAATTGCACAGTCACCGACGGCCTGGTCTCCAGCTTATTTTCGCCCTATCTCAGCATTCAAGCCACCCATTAGCAAAGTACACTGCGTCTTTACGTCCCCTGTTGCCAATTCTACATCTTCGTAGAAGCTTTCAGCTGTCCGGTCATCGGGGGTGCATTCAAGAGCATAGGCCCGTACAACCTTGAGTCTATACCGTTTAGCAAGCTTAATTACGATGCCTCCCCCCTCTGAATAATGCTATAAAATAATTCTATATTTCGTGCTATATCCTTAGTGACTATGAAGCCTTCTAGTTCCCTTCTCTCCGTTAAACCTCGATAACACAATACATGTTCGCTCTGCAGTCGAGTATATGCCTCTTTGGCCTCCTAACCTCACTGTGTCTTATCACGTCTAAGTCTTCTGGCAGCGCTGCTAAACTATCCACACTAGCTAGAGTTCTAGCGTTAAACAATGCCAGGGTCAGTTTCCATTGGGGGCCTGCTTGGAGCCAAATATTCCTAGCACTCTTTGCTTTGCACGTCTGACAGCCGCCGTGGTCAATTGCTTCGCAACCACTGGATACTGCGAACCGAGGGTTTGTTGGAGTATATAGGGACCGGGCGCCCGTTGTACGGCGCCACCATTGCCTCGGCGGAACAGCGCCGCCCGCGGCAGAGTGCCGAAACAGCGGAGTGCCGAGGCAGCTGAGCGGCGCAGTTTTGAGCATGTCCCTACCCGTTGTTTTGCGGTGTGGCTTTGCGAGCTTTGATCTGTTTTGAGTAATCGCAAGGAGTATTTTTTGACCGGGAAATCTTGAAAACGAAAAGGGCCGTCCTCGGCATGGCGTGCGTGTTTTTTTTTTCTTTTTTGAAACCACCCGGCGCATGGTATTTCTGTAATATACTCGAAAATTCGCGCGCGTGATTTCACCATTAGCTAGGAACGCCTTCGTTAGGCACTTGTTAAGACGACTTCGAAGGCGGGAATTGCGCCTGCACTGCACGTCCATCTTATATGAGGTCTAGTGGAAACCTGCCTGAAGATCAAATACCGCCAAGCCATGTAGCCGTGGCGCCGTAGTAGTGGTAGTTGTAATGATCAGCGTTCACGTAAAATGAAAAACGATGCTGCACCTGTCTTTTTTGGTAATAGCTAGGCTCAAACGATTCAGAGTAGAATAATAGCAAATGACATTCCAGATTCAACCTTGCAACGAGAGCTCTAAAGGAAGAAAAATAAACAAGCAAGACAAAAGTAGGGTTCTATTTATGGCTGGAATACCAAACACACATGTACTTTCAGGACTTCCTGCACAATTATGCTACAATAGCTCACTGAACCCGGCCTTGAGACTATCAAATTTAATCATAATATAAGCCAAATGAGTAATACCACCTCAGCAACATTTTTACATATACGACAGTGCTCTTGTTAAACACGTCGGAGCTGCTACATATAATTGACTTAGAAAATATTATACTCGACATGCTGCGGAGGTTGAGAAAAAAAAAATTAAATTTCCTGCTATCAGTGGCCCTATTTTTTCGGACTCCTGTTATGCTAGAGAGATCTTGGTAGTATTTGGCTTTTGCTTATTTAGGCGTTCTCTCAGCGCAGGAAGTTCAATGCGATTGACCGCAGCTGCCTTGAACATCTGAAGGCAATAGTCCAATACTGTTAAACTGTTAAATACAATCGAAACACACACACACACACACACACACACACACACACACACAC
>JAJIZL010074161.1:0-12163 GCA_023969395.1 Amblyomma maculatum | reverse complement strand
AGATAGATAGATAGATAGATAGATAGATAGATAGATAGATATTGATGTACAAAATTCTCAAATGCTCAGCCGCGTGCATCCAGGAATCGAGTCGCGTGTAGCTTTCCAGCGTACGTATAGAGTTAAAATTTTCCTTCATTAAAGAAAATCGATTTCACTGTGCAAACGTTCACTACCTCGGCGGTGATAACGTATCAGTGTCGGCCAAAAGCTCTCCCGCCTCAATGGCGCGAAAAGAACTAAGACAGTAAAACCTCCTGGGGTGCTCTTACGTCTGCTTAGTTTTGCAGTAATGAGAAAGCATTTGTCTTACTATCACTACTCTCAACGTCGCTGCTATTGCATTACTTCCATAAAGAAAAAAAAAACATGTATCATCTAAGAGTGGGGCTTATTTACATTGATTAAAAGAAGGATCGGCGCAAATGGAACTTCAAGAAAATGACGATGCCCACTGCAGAGCGAGGAAGTGGTTTGCTGTTTTACACGAGGCATGATCGGATTTGGCGATGGTATAGTGCCAATAAAGCAAAAGAGCGGCGGCAGTAAAGTGCTCTTGCGCCCGGGTGAAGGAAGCTGATGTGCTCGAATGGTGGTTCGTTTCGTCGCGGTGACACGCTTTTTTTTTCTTGAAGGAATACGGGGCACCAAATATTGATGGCATCTTTCTTTTTGTTATTGATGCGTAAGACATATTTCTGTACATGGATCATCACGTAGGTATTGTTTACGACCACTAAATAATTTATAATTGAATATTTCTTTCTTGACAGTTTCGGTTACGATTTCGGCAGCGTCTTTTTGTCATCACCTGTCAGAGCAACGCTCGGGAGGAGGACGCTAATGCATGTTGCTCAAGTTGGCAGGAGCGGCATAGATATAAAGCCCCACTTTAACCATGCCGTACTAAGTACCTGCGTGGCCTATGGACATCACTTTTAACTTGGGACCCAAATGTCATGGAACGCTCGACTGTGATCTCACCCTCCCATCATAATAGTGATCGAACACGAGTAGGCGCCGGAATTTTGGACCATTTTGGCGAGGCATCGAATTAGTGACCCGGTTATACCTCATGAACTATAGCGCGCTCTCGTACTCAAATAGATGCGGTGTGACGACCAGAAGACTACGGCGACGGGCTCAATGTGCTTCGTGAAACTAAAGCATGCAGGTGCTTTATTCATGCTTAGCACACTTGTAGCGCGATGTATTTTGACTGCCTTAGAATAACAATGATGGAGCTCAGCCATTGCTGCTTTTTCCGCGAAGAAAGTGCGATAACTGGAGTGTGCTCGCCCACGTCGGCTGTCCTTACCCCGCCCTCATTGTTTTCACGTGTGTACGTTTCTGTCCTTAGAAAAACAGGGGGGAGGGGGGGGGGAGAGACAATGGGCCTGAAAAGACGCAGTCAGCAGTTTGGAAGACTGCTGTAAAACAAGACATGCTATAGTGTCGTTTCATTGAAAGATGACAGCAATAAATCCACGAGCTTAAGATCGATTGGCGCTAAATGTCGTTAAAACCGAAGAGTACGGTGGAGGTGATGCGACCGGAGTCGGGACGTTAGAATCTGTGTCTAAATAAACCAATTAACAACCGTATATAATTCCTATGAGGTCGGGTAAAAACTAATAATCTGTCAGCGCATGAGGACTAATAGCTTGGCTCCTATTTAATGACACACTGGCAGGCTCAAATAAGGCGGACATGACAGCGATGACAAACGTAGAAGGCGCGCCTGGGATGTGCGGTGCAAGTGCCGGTTTAAGATCCCTAGTGCTCGGAATGGTTCCGAATACGTCCACTACAATGCCACGTTCTTTCTTCCTCCCTTCACTTCCTCTTTCACCGATTTTCTCTCCGCTGGTAGAGGTGTCCACCGAGCAGTAAGACAACCTACTGCATTTTCTTTTCGTCAAGACCATTTTTCACGGGTTGCCTACAGCGCAGCCAAGACCCCCTGAAATATCTGCGGAACCCTCTACTGCGGAACCTTTACCTGATTACTTTTTCACTCCCATCTTCCTCTCTTCTTTGGAAACTGATTTTGGGTGTGCACCGAAAGTGAAACATTTATCACGCATCTGCTTTCCTCAAAGCCTACTTTTGTTCCTCATTGTGCGAAAAGCATGAGGGAGCGAACGAAAGTAAAATGCTCAACAGCAGTTCATAGGCTGCAAAAACACGGAAAGATAATTTTTTTACCAGACACTGTAACGGCAAAGAAGATAAGACCACTTGCTATGAACATCGTTCCCGCGTCATTTTTTGTTATACTCGACTTCCATAGGCAACTGTCCAAAGTCCACCCTGTGCGCACTGTGTGCGTCCACAGCGCACCTTCATAGTGCACACTCGATCACCATAGTGCACTTTAAACATTCAGCATCCCTGTCTTTCTATATTGATGCCTAAGTCAGGTCCCGCCTGGCACCCTCTTGTGTCCATATGAAGCAGCGGCCGGGCTTCGATGGTGGCAAAATGCCAGCCTTCCTCATGCTGTTTGATTTCAGCTTACAATAAATAAAGAGTGCCTGGCAAGTCAGTTTGGTTCGAAATTCTCGAGTATGGCACCTATTTCTTTTTTTACCCCCTTCCCCACCTCTTCTGTCATGGAAATACACATTCATCCCTAGGTCGCATCAATTCGCCAGCAACTCAAGACAATATCTTCTGCACACGAAAGCTGCTTGCCTGAATCTGCAGTGCATGTGAAGTGGGTTAACCATGAACTTATAATTCCTTGCAGACAGGGCCAAAAAATGTGAAAATTTTCATCGCCGATTTCGTTTTGGTTGTTTCCTTTGAAGCAATAGACTCTGGTCGTGCGCAACCCGTGTAACTTTGTCATATGGCTATGTATATCTGTCACACAAAGTAAACAATCGTGTGTCGCCTGCAGAAAACCTACTTTTCTGTAATATACTTGCGTAAAGCTAAATATAAATAAGTCTAATTAAACGCTGCTCACATCCTTACTTGCTGGAGCTCCCAGGAAGGTGGCCGTTTCAGTGGCTACACTGTTATTGGGTGCTGAGCGCTACTAACTATGGCGGGGCACCTAGCAACACTTCCCAAGTCAGAGGGCCACGCCGTGGGTGGCACACGCATGAAGCAGCAGTACAGCATTGCAAGTCGTGCCGTGGGCCACGGAGTAGCTATGAATCCCCCTTACCCTCATTCCCTAGCTCACCTGTGCCTAAAAATGAAGAACAAAGGAGGTCATCAGCTTCCTATATGTGCGGAAACTGCGACCCTAAACCCAGCGGCTGCTGCTCGCTGAGAAGGAACTTTGGCACTCTTGCAGACAGCCATGCTGTTTCCCCTCGCCTCCCTATTCCCACAGCTCCCTTGTGACCCATTTTAGCAACCACGCCTCGCTCAACTGCCATCTATGATTCAGGGTTTTGTGCCCGCTCAGCAAGCTCCTTCCGTCGTCTTCATCCTTTTTTCCTGCTCCTTCACTTCCTCCCGCCTTGCCTACACGTCTGCTTTTCTCGGAAGACCGTAGTTTCTGTAATCATCCGGACAGCATACTTGCCTCGTTAATTTATCCGCATCTCTGCATTTGGGCGGCGCTTAGTTAAGCCTTTAACAACTGTATGAACCAGACATTTGTGAATAAGAAGGGAGCCAATTATCGTGCAGTGTTTAAATGAAGCCTGAAAATTATTTTTTTTTATTTATTTTCTTCAGTTCTGTAGTTTATCCAATTCTGTTGTGGCCTTAAGGAAATAATATTCGTGATCATCTTCCCATAACAGCCACCTTCATGCAGACGAAAAGTTTGCAACAAAAAAGAAGGCGGCGAGACCATGCTAAAAACATGAAGAAATGCTTTGTAGTTTTCTCAGAAACCCAGATTTTTATCTATTTGTTCTTTTCGATCTGTACATTTTCTGCGCTACTTTTTTTGTAGTCTACGGTTCAGTAATATGTTTCTGGGACATCACAGCGAAACAAATCTTTATAGTTACTACGTGTTAATGGCCAACCACAGAACAGAAGCTCGGGTGTGATGAGAGATAATTTCCTGGGGCTTTTTTCGAATACTTTGATGTTATATCACTGATCCCAGACGAGCCTTAATTGGCAGTTACAGCACATATTTAAATGTTCTGTCTTCATGATATTCGTCGCCTCGCGGCACATTGTCATGCATTTTACGTGCACTTGCTAGCGCGACAAATGTAACGCTAGCATCGGTTCCATGTAATACATCTATAGGTTGGAAGAAACACTACATCATAGCAACCATGACCTTCATGTGCTTTTGGCGCATATATTACGTCTTTTCTCGCATACTTCATTATATATGTACGAACACACACTTTTTCGTGTGCATGCAGAAGCTATCTCGCCTTGAAAATTTATTTCTGCGATTCTTGAGTTGCTCTCAAAAGCCTTTACTTTTTATCTCATTGGCGCGGCTTCAGTGCTTTAACGCATATAGGTGGATAGATTTTCTTAAATGTACTGTGCATGCCGGCCAAGTTATCAAAATAACAAGTCTGTATTTGTGATACGTTTAGCAAGATAATGATCAGGTGGAACTGTATGGTTTCCACTATCACGTACCGGGCGTGAATTCAAGAATGGCTAATATTTTCCGCGTCTTCGAAGTAGCTCCTTTTATATTTTTGGGAGTCTTTACTGAAGAGCAACACCCTATTCTCCCAAAACTCTGAGTTCCAGGGCCAAAACATGATGAGAATACTACAATAACAATTTATGCTCAAGCAGGGCTGCGTATTACTGAGAATTCGCCGCATTTGAGAGTAGTAAGTTCCGTATAATAAATTCATGAAGTGAGTCGAAAAAGTTGCAGAAGAGCGTTCAGAACCAACACACCTAAAACAGTCTTTGAGCGAAGCCTACTGTGGTCACTGATGTATGTTACAGTGAAAGCTCGTTTTCGATTTCTCGATTCCTGCGTTTCTCCCACCGTTTTTTAATTGTTGTTTTTCTTCTGGAGCAGAAGCTTGAAAATAGTATCTTGGAATGCTGCGGCCGATATACCAGTAAAAGCTAGTATCCAATCAGCTGTTAAATCCGACTGAATCAGTAAGCGCTACTCGTGTCTAAATTTCTATTCTTCCCATAAACGTTGCATAATCACCGATCGCTTCCAGTGCTTTCACGAGACCAACTCAAGGTACCCAAACGAGCCTTACCGTTTTTTGTCGCATCAGTGACGAAACTACGTCTTAGCGCAATGTTGCCGTGGTTCAGGAAAAACAGTTGCTTTCGACCCATCTAGCCGTGGTGAGAATGAGTGCATAGGTAACGGCGAATATTTGCGAACACTAATCGAAGCGGGCTGTCAAGTACACACCATTAAGCTGGAAACTACGACGCGCTCACGTTTCACTATGCAATCAGGGAGAGCTGAGCATTGAGAGGCTTTGTACACTCGTCACTGAGGCCGCCTCAATGGCTGCATCTTTCTATTTGGTCGTCGACTTGTATCTCAAGGAACAGCATGCTCTAATGCGCTTCTCGTAGTCAGTGTCCGAGACGGGAGTATCTTCCAGAGGCCTTAAAGGTGCATTAAAGAGAATTGTTGTCTACAATTTCTGATAGTTATAAACTTCGAATTATTTTCCTGTTCATTCGAATTCTTTATTAAACTTGAAATAAACATCTTAGCTTCCGCCTTCTTTTTTAACTTACCGTAGAGGGTTGAAGGAGCCTGTCAGCGCTGTGAGTGAGCGCCTTTCAAGGAACCGCCGACTTGCCGATCTGCCGTCCCCAGAGTAATACGTGTAGTTATATGCAAAAACATATTCCGCTTAAGTCCGGCTTGTTTTTGTCGGTGAAATGTTTTCTGAAACAATAATATGTTTGCTTTGTCGAAATAATATTCCCATCGTATTCGAAAATATTAATAAAGGCTACTTTGGGTACCTTCGCGTATGAGTTTTTTTTTTTTGTTTTTTTTTTTTCATTGTCCACAGCAAAGTCTGCAGGTAGAGTTCTAAAAATGCAAACAGTTCACGCTTGTTTTCATTTCCATTGGTTTAATTTACTGCTGTTTCATATGCTGCACAAAAAAAAAGACCGTAAAAATTTATATCCATGCCTGCCCCCCCCCCCCCCCCCTCTATAAAATATAAAAGCAATAAAACGTTTCTAGAACACTCCTTAGCCTAGCTTAAAGTGTCTGGTTTTGCTCCTGCCGCTACACCGGCATCCTTTCGTTTCGTTCTAACACCTCGGCCTCTAGCATCTGGCAGTCAAGTTTTCTCAACAACTCTGCAGCCCTCCGATATCTCTTCTCTTTACTGCGGCCGATGCCTACGCGTCAATAGTCAAGTATTTTTTTTCCTCCCTGTTTTCTGCCGCACTTCCGATCTCACCGAGCTCAAGTCCTCGCGAACATTGTTGGCACTACGTGCCTTGGCTCGGCCGTATTTCTCTCATGCGCCACGACTCATCTTTTCCTTCTCTCAATTTCCCCGCTTGCTCAATATCCTTAGGCGCCGCGTCCTTCTTTCTTCCTTCTCTTTATCTCCCCTACCACAGTTCACTCGAACAGCGACGTTCGAATGCTCACCCCCTGGCTGCATATTTCGCTGACCTTCTGTTCTGTAATGATATTCTTTCTGGACGCGATTCCCTCCGGAAGTCATTCGTATGCGATTGGATCACCGTTCCACATTTCCATATTCAGTGCATTAGGCGCAGGTAATATGGGCCGGCAGGTGAATGCTTCCTGAAGTAAATGTCTCGGGCGATTTTTTTTTTTTTGAAGGTTGCAAGCGGTTACGTTGAGGTTTGGGCAAGTTACGAGGCAGAAAACTATAACTAGAGATGCCGAAAGTGTACCGCCCACCCTAATTGATCCCCAGTTCTGGGCTTTTATGACCACGCCCTTTCATTCGAGTTGGTGGTGAGACTCGCACATGCCAGTCGGCGGCTCTGCGAGCAGAAAGCGATTGAAAAAAAAATTATTTCACCTTAGTATCTGCGTGCGAGCAGTAGAAAAAGCTGCTGCGTAGAACTCTTATCGCAAGAAAAAAAGCATCTGTCCAGAAGGATACCAAACGCAATATAATATAGCAAGCTGAGATAATCAGCCCAAACCTTTAGGTCCAATCAAAAAAACTTTCTGCCGCATCAAACGTGGGCTGATCACGAACACTGGTGAGAGGGAACTGTTTATATCCCTGAGGTGAGGACAATTAAATCAAGGACAAATATTTATCCAAGAATTAGTAGTGTGGAATGCTACGATTTGGTTTAAAAATTGTATGCGGGACACCGATGCAATTTAATCAAGGAATGTCAAGGCTGATGCTTTTTGGTGGAAACCCGACGCAGTGTTTGACGGCTGGAAACTCATACACGGCACCTTCATTTCATTGCGGCACGCATATTTTTTCGCTTCAAGAATTCAGTGGTAGAACTACTGCCTAACGTTACCCTCATGCGCACCTTTTATAAAATACTGAAATTAGAAGAAGTAGAAGATCTCGTGGAACGAAAGCACGAGGTATATCACCGTCGTCTTCCTTATCTCTGCTCGGCGCTATACCTGATATATCACACTGCGCGCTCCATTGCTAGGCGATACAACATAAGTGCGCCGCGAAGTCAATCGACCGCCGCCCTCTTAGCTGCTGAACTATATCACTCTATGCAGCGATCTAGGCCTCACACTCGATTCCACTTCCCTCTGAACAACGTTAAGCGGCCGTTTTTGGAAAGAATTCGTTCCCCCATTGTGTATACAGCGCTTGCCGGCACCATTAACTGTTGCAGCTGCTATTGGGAAATGGGTAGGGCAGATTCGAGCACACGTTTGGGGTAACGGCCAGCCCTACTTAATATACTACCCCTCATCGACTCTAGGTATCGCTCAGTGTCTTTCTTTTTTATGCCAATTTTTCTCTTGCTTTTTTATTTATGACGCTTGTTTTCGCCCCGACTGCTATGGATTGTCTTCTTTCCATTTGCGGCCGCATGAACTTAGAATTTGACTTTTTTTCTTTCTCCCCAGGGAGGAACGTTTGTTCTTGAATCCATAGGTACGCTTCTCGACGTGACTCTCATTATTTTTTGTTGTTTGTTTGTTTTACTGGCAGACAACTTTTTTTATTTTCTCCGCCTTCTCTCGGCCGCTCAGTGTGAGCAGCTTTGCTCCAACGCGAAATCCGTAATGGGTGGAATGCGCACATCGGGACTTTCACGCACTGCATATATGAATGCGAAAGCGAGGTTCTTGTGGACCCTAACGGCAGCCCAAAACGAATACCAGCGCTTGCCCCCATAGACAGAGGCTGTACTCAATATCTTTCCCACCAGCATCCAGCCGTGGTTGTGCTTAAGCAGGTTCATAGGAAGTCGAGTAAAAGATTCTGCTTCATTAGGTTAGCCAACATCGGCTCATTGAGCGTCGATTTCGCCTGCCGTGCGCACATCTATTTATATGCTAGCAAAGGTCACTGTGGAAGACTGTAAAGTCAAATTAAGGGTATAGATGCACTTTGCGTGGGCAGGTTATGCCGCATTTCGTGAAGTGGGCTTGGATATCGGTGGTCCTACGTACTACATTACGCGCTCGCAAGGTACTCTGGTAAATTTAACGAAATTAAATTAATGTTGGGGGTACGTTACACATATGTTACGCAGATTAAATAGGAGGGATTGTTTTGTAAATGAAGGCTGAAGGCTGAAGGTAACTTTCGTCCTCTATTATGAAGAAAGAGAGCGATAAGTTGTCTACCATTCTGGAAGTCTTATAAGGATAGCCAGTGGATGTTGGGGCATTCATGGGCATTCAGCTATGTTTGTCGATCGAGGACTGAGAAAGAACACCATTCAAGACTTCAACGAATTCAAAAGAGTTTTGAACGCAGGCAGGGTCATTCTATGCAGCGCTCCCAATGCACTAAGGATGTCGAATGCCGATGATTAATTCGATTTCCAAGAGTCGTTTTATGAGCGGCACTGCAGTTGGACAAATTCGATGCCTTAATAAGTGTTATGAAATTTCATTACCAGGTGAGGCTGGATAACCAAAGCGCACAGCGTAAATTAGGTAACTTTATTTTCATAGATGTGCCTTATGAAGACACGAAGCAAGGTCTGTCCCACGAAGCTGAAAGACGATCACACACTGCTACGGGCGTAATTAATGCAGTGATGTAGAGTTTGATAATGATGAGGTCGTTAAACTATAAAGGCAACGCATCATTACAAACACTCTGGTAATCGTGCAACGCCATGTCTCCACAGCACAAGAAGGAAAGCAGCTTTCTTAACCGACTTTTGGAAGAGAAACAAAAAGGGAGTGCTAAAATTATTTTTATCTTCCGGCCATTCACAATAGCACAAAGGTAAGAGAAGAGGCGCAAAATACACCTTCTTCGGTAGAGAACCAGAAGAGAGGAAGAAAGAAAAAATATAAGCTACGAGAGATGCCGTAGCAAATGACTCCATACTGATTTAGGCCAGCGGGGTCTCGTTAAGGGAAGTGTGAGCCACGCACCTCTGTCTCCTCACTTTCTTTCGCTCCTTTCTAGAAACTTCTTTCTTCGTCCATTCTTCCTTTTCTTGAAACCACGACTTCCAAGCCACTGCGCGCGGGCTCTTGAGTGCGCAGAAGGGAAAAGAAGAAGAGGTCTGAAAGTTATTATAGAGCCTTTCATTCTCTAGCTCTTCACTCTTACAAAAATGAACCAAATAATGTATGCCTCCGTACGTGAGCGTCATATTACAAGCGCTTAGCGCTTCCTATAATTTACTGAACTAGGGGGAATGGCATAGGTTGTATGTTGACTGCGTAAGAGCAGGAAGAACCACAGTGACTTTATTGTCGCATTCTGGATGGTATAGCCATCAGTAGCGGCGCAGTCTCCAAGAAGGACCGCCCTCAGCCGGTTGCTGTTTCAGCACGCGTGCGTGTTGAGCTCGCGACGCAAACACACACAGCCACATCGAGCTCGACACAAAGGACGCGACATTTGTGTCAAGCTAAAACACTTGCGCCACTAGTGGGGCAGTGAGGGATGTAGTATATTATAAGGATGTCAAATGTGGAGAAAGAAATTGAATGAAAAACATGTAATATGAAGGTCGGAACTACCCTATCTCTTCTTCCTGTCTCTCACCTCTTTGATTTCCTCTCCCTCTCCCTTAGTGTCTATTTCCGCCGTCCCACTTTGGATGCTTCAGAAGATTAGATAGCAGATACTGGGACTAGCAAACATCTTGTTTCCTTCCGGATTTTTTCCTTTATTTGATGAAACCACTTACTACTAATACTGTGAGCACTGTGTGGCGCTTCATCTTCCACACGGCTGAACGTGCTTTTTCATCTTCATCCTGCTCTCTCTTGTAGATACCCATCGTCATCGCGGAGTGTGGTTCGCTGCAGCGTGCGACCAGGGATGCAGGTCTCCGATAAAACCTGATCCGCCAAGTTCGACCTTCGCGTTACCTTACAATACTAGTTACACCTTTACTGCATCAAAGCCTCCACCGGGGAACAGCTTAGCAGCAAAGCCGAACAACACGAAGCGGTAGGAAAAGGTGCAAAGGAAGGAGGAACCCTTAAGTGCACACAAAGAAAGACTAATGTTACACGTGTGGAAGGCAAGTGACAAGGAGCAAAGCACCGGCAGGCACGCTCAAAGCCAAATTGTAACAGATCGACACAGCTGTATGAGGGGGTGACCTGCCCATCCGAAGTTAGATCTTTGACTCTTAATGAACACCTCATTAATACCTTCCCGAGGAAATGCCTGGACTTTCCTCGTCCTGTAGGTTGCGACCTAAGATGAACAGGGGTATTTATGTGAGATCAAGGATCAAAACTTGTGGAAGGAGGAATCGTGGAGAGAGGGATAAGAGAAGACAAACGCCCAGCGACTTCATTGACTTGCATTTGCCTCTGATGTGAACGAATGAGGTAAGTCGGGCTCAAGGAAGCAGCGAAGCATGCTCTCGCGGAGCTGCAAGCCAGGAGTTAAATGTTAATTAAGGTGGCGCGCCGTTTTCTTTTCCTTTCTGCCCCTTCCTGCCTGTTGTGTTTCTTTCGTTCGCTTTTTCGCATTCTGACATCCACCATGGGAGGACTCAGCGTGCTTACCGTCTAAATACCGCCAGTATTCATTCCCCTGCGGACGCTATTTGTCACCCTTTCACTGACACCGCACTTTTCGTTTCCGCTCTTTTATTAGTTTTGTTGTTTGCTATTGTTTTAATATATGACAATATTAAAGTTTATTTCTTATAACTCTCGCATGATACGCATCGGATTATGGCGTAAACGACGATTCTCTGTTGTACCGGCATTATGTTAGCAAACTATTCTCGTTACGGCCAAGAATTTCAACGAGGAAAATTAATGTAATCTTAAGAACTTCTCCTTTATACTGGCTACAAAAACATTAGTGTCTAGGAATGATTGCAATTACGAGGGCAAAGTGTACTTTTACAAAACCTAAAAAAACATTTTCGCCTTATGCGAGGCAAAACAATGAGGAGGATGCATGTGAGGGTCCTGCCTGCTCCGTGACAAAGAACGTCACTAAGTCCCCGAAGCAAGCCACCCCGGACAAAAGCCCAGCATAGCTAGACCAGGCGTTTACTTGTAAAGCGCATCATGACTTAAAGATAGCGACATTTATCTAGAGCAAATTTTGCAGTTATTATGTAGCAAAATGAAATTTCTAAACGGTCTTTCAATCAACCCATCTGCAAGGAGTTTTTTTTTTCCTTCTCGCCCTCCTATCTATCATATATTGCAAATAAAACAAAACTTCCAGGTGTTTAGCAACTAGGGTTGAAGCTGCGCATTCTTAACAAGCGCTGAATTTCTAAACTATCTGTGTAATTAATGCCAATATGCAATTTTTATTGAATATCATATTGTTACGAATACGCTACCCAAATTTGTGTTATCAAGATGGACTTGGCTCAACAATTGATCTCCATCAGCGCACATTTGGCGTCGTCTGCATCAAGCAAAAACTGTTGCTCCACAGCTCCCGACATCTTGTTCGAAGGAACACATGATTACAAAAGTTCCCCCATTACATCGAAATTATTTTGACATGAGTTTGGAAGACTAAACAAGCGCTTTTTCGGATCTCGAGAGTGACACACCTGGAAGCATGCCTGTGGTTTCCGGAACCACCTCAGCGCACAATTT
>JAJIZL010074147.1:0-11030 GCA_023969395.1 Amblyomma maculatum | reverse complement strand
AATAATAATACCGGTAGAATTGTGTTTGCTGCTCCTGCAATTGATTGGGCAAATCTGGTTGCTGTGGCGTGCCCACGTCTTCAGTTTGTCCAAGCGATAAGATACATGGCTCTGGAATTTGTATGCACAGTACCCTGCGCAGTGCGTTCTAGAGCTGTTGTTGACGCATGCACGTTTCCGGCGGGAGCGCAGCAATAGGCACCAGCAGTCATACGGAAAATTTTGATAAAGGTCGGTCTCCTTGGTTGCCTCCGCTTTATCTCTGCATTGTGGCTGCGGCGCGGTAATTAACGGAAGCTAAAAGCATCTCATGCTTAAAAAAAAATGAAATGCACAGCGTATCTAATTTTTAGTTAACGTGCAGTGTTTCTGGGGCTATAAATCTTGCCTTCGAAATTCAGTAACAAGTTTTCGAAAACATCATCTTCAGCGTAGAGTCTGCTAGTAGAAGTTTGTTGCGCAGAGTTGACGTCATTAGCATGAGTGACGTCAGCACATAACAACGTCCCGTGACCTTTCCGGCCAGTTTATCCTAGTCCATTGACTTCGAACACAGTCCTGTATTTGCTTCCGCGTTACCTTTGCAAACAGAGCTTAACACGAAATGATGTCATCCAGGAGCAAGACCACACTAACAACTGCCATCAGCCCACCCGGTCTATCAATGGCGGAACCGCTGAACGTTTGATCTCTCTCTCACTCACATTCATCATGCCACTGAAATACAGCAAACGTTTCACTACGAATTTTGTTTTTCAAAATGTGGTTGAGACAGCATGTTTGGAATCACTACATGCTACACAGCTTCAGCCTACCTGTCTATGCTAAGGTCCAGTCGAAGAATTGGACCACTTTCAGAGCAAAGTCTTGCGCTGTTTTCGGAGCAACCCTATTCGAATCGGACACCTCGATAGCTGACTGTTTCTTCAATCGTAGATTCAGAGCAGTCGCCGAGATCAATACGGACAGCTCCTAAGAAATGAGCGGATTTGGCTGTAAAGCTGTATGATGTAGTCGCGTTTTTCGGCGATTCGTTGTCTTCCGCTTTGCAGGAAACGACGTGTGCGAGAATGATGTGGTTAAGTTGGATGCTTTCTGAGTAAACAATAATCGAGTGAGCCGTCTTATAACTGTTTGAGATGTAGTGCCCCACAAGCAGATTTCGGGCGAGCACGCTCAGACAAGTTCAAAGGCGCTCGGTCGCGGGAGCATGCGAGCCAATCTGGATCTGCGATTGAAATTTACTATTAGAGAAAGAGCTTGCCGCTATTCTTGACCAAATTATTTATCAGATATCGACCAACAGTTGCCGTGGAAATGCCTTAATGTGCCAAACCTAAGCTTTTGCAATATTGTGCACTCCCATAATGAGCCCTTGCACATCTGCGCGTAGCAGGGATGGAAGGCCCGCCGATGGAGATTTCGAAAGGTCACTGCTTAACTTCCGCAAGTTGTGACGTTGGGATCCAAGGCTTATAGAGACACAATCCAAAGTTAGCACAAAAATAAATAAATAAAGCACGCGCAACGTCGTCACATGTGAAATGATCTCGCCCAGAGGCACCTACGAGTTTAATGCTACACCACTTGGAAAGTTGTCAGAGCATGCTGCATATGTCACCAACGATAAACATGAAGTGTTTGGAAACAAATATAGCAGATTGTATATACGGACAAATCATTGAAAAGCTCTGGCTCTAGGTTCAGGTATAATAACTACAGCTTTAACAATGACGTCAGTCCATAGCAGGTCACACACTATTCATGTTGCACATAAATGATTTCCATCATCATCATCATCATCATCATCAGCAGCAGCAGCCTGACTATACTCACTGCAGGGCGAAGGCCTCTCCCATATTTCTCCAATTAACCCGGTTCTGTGCTAGCGACATCCACTTGACCCCTGCGAACTTCTTAACCTCATCCGCCCACCTAACTTTCTGCCGCCCCCTGCTACGCTTTCCTTCCCTTGGAATCCAGTTTGTTACCCTAGGCGACCATCGGTTATCCTCTCTTCGCACTACATGTTCTGCCCATGCCCATTTCTTCTTCTTAACTTCCACTAGAATGTCGGTAACTTGAGTTATTTCTCTGACCCACTCTGCACGCTTCGTATCTCTTAATGTTACCCCTACCATTTTTCGTTCCATTGCCCTGTGGGTTGTCCTCAACTTAAGTAGAACCCTCTTGTATGCCTCCACGTTTCAGCCTCATAGGTAAATGCAGGTAAGATGCAACTGTTGTATACTTTCCTCTTGAGCGATACCGGTAAGCTGCTAGTCATAATCTGTGAGTGCTTGCCAAATGCGCTCCATTCCAATCTTATTCTTCTTGTTATTTCTTCTTCATGGTCCAGATCTGCGGTTACTACCCGTCCTAAGAAGACATATTCGCCTAATAAATGATTTTTTTTATTTTTACTTATAGATACTGCTATCAAGTACAGATCATAGGAGGGTGGAAAAAAAATACAAGCATATAAACACAACTCAAATTCATAAAATGCACAACATTTGCAGGGACTTTTCAAACATTACTACACTATTCTGAGTAACAGTCTCGCTGTTAAGTTTGTTCCACTCAGCAATTGTCCTCGGAAAAAAAAAAAGAATATTTAAAGCAGTTTTTTCGCGTGTTCAAAGGAGTTATTGTCTGTGCATGCCTTTTTCTCTTGTTATAACCTGAGGGGAGTAAACAAAATAATTAGAAGTATTAATATTATAGTGACCTTTTACGAGCTACAAAAGAAACTTTAATCGGCATACATGATTGTGCTCACTGACTTGGGGTAATCCGCTGCTATATAAGCGTTAACTGACAGATGCACGGCCGTATGAGTTAAACAAAACCCTAACTATGATATTACGGATGGTAAGCACACATCTGATATAACATTCTTCGCTGATGATACTATAGAGTAATTTTTGCTGGAAAATATGTGCAGGAGATTGAAAAGGAAGTAAATCTTTACATATCCTAAATGTCTGTCTTGATCCAGGACGATAGCTTTCAGCTGAATACGCACAAAACAAAGTTTATATTATTCAAAACACTTAACGAACCTTACACAGAATGGAACATAATAAGCAGGTATCTACCCAAAAAGTTTTCTATGCCTTGTTTAGTGAAGATTTATCCTAGACTCCAAATGCTAATTACCTTCTAACCTATCTACCCCGCACTGCAGGTTGTATAAGCCTTATTCCTTTCTTTGTTGTTTTTTATTCTTTTCTGACTGAGAAAAACTTAGTACTGCACATTGTTATATTCACGGCAACTTTATACAGCATTAGTATCAGGTACTACGACTTGTGGAAATCATGGCAGGGTGCTAGTAATATAGAAATGCATTCTGCTTCAATTTGGCAACTATAAAGGAAAAATAAGTGATTTGCCAAAGACAGCCACTTGGTGAGGTATGATGTATAACCTGCCAACATGGTGTATCACTTTGAACTGATGTAAATAATTCATAAAATCATCTATGCATGGGAGAAAAGCCTTGTCAGGCTGGATGCATTTTGCCCCTTTTTCCACTTTCGCTTGAAAGGAAGTAAAATGAACTGAACTGAACTGAATTTTTTGCTTTTGCAGCAATCTTTTTGTGGGCGCGGAAGCCGCAGTCAGAAATCTTTATTACTGATTTGCTGCAATGAAGAAGATATACGTTACATCTAGTAGCTTAATTCTAATTTCCCGCGGTGCCAAAACACACAGTTGCTTCTTCTGAATTGGCGTCTGTTTTTGTTTGGTAAATATTCCTCCTTCTACTCTGTTTTTATAGAGGGTCCACGTCTTGAAGTGCTAATGATTAAGAATAAATAAAAATAATAAAGCAAAGTCACAAGAAATTGTAATTAAATGAGAATCTCAGTTGTAATTTATTAAAAATTGTAATAGAGGGGTGGGTGAGTGAGAGTGGAGTCAGAGCTGGAACGGATTCATAGCGGGAATAGATTGACTAAGGAAAGAAAAACGGTATCGCATTTCCTTCTTATCGATCCAACCTACAGCCTCGGCCTATTTTCCGTAATGAGTTGTTTACTGCCTATGTTATTTCTTAGCTGGCTTTTGACGCAGGCAAGTGGACAGAGGCTGCAACGTAAGGAACGCGCCAGAATAACATCTTTGCAAGGGACTTTAGGTGCCTCTTTTTTTTTGTTTAAAACGAGAATTTTTATCAAACGAATTTAGGCAAGCCTAGAAAAAGGCAATAAATATTTGAAGTATTTTATAGTTGCAGTTAGTGACAAATATTTCATTCATGCCTTTCTCGTCTCGACTTTATTGTGACCTCCAGTTCAAGTAACAAAATTTCCTCTTCACGGTCACACTTGATGCCAGATAATTAGGCATTTTCAGTGTACTGCTGAAACATAATTTTCATGCTTTATACAAGAGAGATCAGGCCAGTGTTTCTGTCTTCTATCACAAGATTTTTAATGACGGACAAAAAGGCTTTTCAAAGATCTTGCGGAAAGTAAGAAAACTGTGAGAGACTCATATACTGCAACATAAAATATTTGTCTCAGTCAGAGCTAACATATCCACCAGAAAAGCAGACCGCCACCGTGAACGCCTTCATTTTCGAATAAATAAATGAAAAAAATTCAATTAAATTCAATTCTGCACTAATAAAATGAAAGACTTGTAATTCTAGTGCGATAATGTGGATATTCGGCCAAGATTGCCTGCGGTGTGGAACTGTCGGCTTTCTTTCATTCATGTATACTTGTTTTCTCACTTGTTTGGCTTGAGCTAAGCAGCATCGAAGAAGAGCTGAAATCTATCTCTCTTTGTGAGCGTGGCCAGGCGCAGTTTCGAAGCCCGATTACAGTTAGAGCCGGAAGGTCGAGAGGAGAGGAAACTAATCACTCCTCCGCGTTCCCAAAGCGGAGGGATCGGAGGCGTTCCAGCGCATTGCATTTGTTCCCTATGGGCGCCGGTACTATTTCCCTAATGTCCTGTTTGTGGGCTCTCCATGCATTGATGCACTAGTGCGGAAACAGCTATGTGCAGAATTGACGTAGTTGTCGCCAACTCAGCATCATACCTCGCTGTCAACGCGTGCTTGCCGCGGTTAGGTCATTACCGAGAAATCCCGGCATGCACCGCTGAAAGTTCACATACAGAGAACATTCTTCAGGTTTAGGCTTTCGCTACCTCGACATGATTACTTGTTTGTTATAATTGGTTACTGCTGCATCTGTGTGTGCAGTGGCAGACCTATTCGTGCGAAGTATATTTCGGCAAAGTTATCATTTCAATACTAGCGAGTAGTGATGGGGTAAGTTTTGGCAAAGCTATCACATTTGTTCACGTGTGTGCTGTTTTAGAAGCTGTGATCACATGATACAGGTACAGTAGCCATTCGATAGTAACATAGACGCTCTGTGTTTGCGCCGCCGTGTTTCTCAGAGGCACTTCATGCGCATTGGGGAATACTGTCAGTTAGCATATTGGGGCTATCTATAATTCATATATGCCAATATCATCTACTGTACATAATAAATTGTCACGTGGCCGTAAGAATGCTGAATGCAGCAAGTGAGAAGGTGGGAGTTTTGCTTAATTTAACTCCTCATTGGGCTCATTTGTACCCGTAAAATAACCACGCGATTCTCTGGTGTTGATAGGAGCAAGCATGCTAGGCAGTCATCGATGTACGAATACCCGACGCATTGGGCAGTGCTCCGCTTAAAGGTCCACGGAAACGGTCCCCAAGAAGACACTGATAAACGCGTTCAATGTGTAGAACGAATTATTTTGAGCAATAAACCAAAGTATAACTCCTTAGAACAAAGCCAGTGATTTATTATTAATTTTTAAAAACAGCGTTTTTTGAACTTCGCGGGCACAGAGGATGTCGTTTGGCGGTGTCGCATGGAACTATTTCCCAGGACCGTGACGTCACGGGCATGTTGACTGGCAAGCAAGCCAGAAGCTGCCATTCGCTGCGGCCACTGCAGCCATGACGTCACGGACACACTTCCGGTAGCTGCGAAAGTCGTCTGCTCGTGCGCTGCTCGAACTCTGTGCGGGCTGTTACAGCTCGCCGCCCTTATCGGTTAGGTGGCCATTGCCCATTAAGTGCAACCGAAGCGACGCAGGGATCGGCAAAACGAAGCTTCATTTACAAATATCTTATTTATATAACGTGGTTTCAGGAGTATCGGAGTGTCGTCCGACGAGGCGTCAACAGCACGGTCAAGCACCGCACGATGGCAGCACCTCCTTGACCGCCGTAAACGCCGCCGCTGTGGCCCCTCCTCCCGCATACCGTTCGCGACCGACACGGCGGATCGTTAGCACCGATGTCCGAAATAAAGCGTGCTAAAATTTGTTGGCGTCTGGAATATTGAGCCGAATATCAAGTACGAAGCCCTCGTGAGGATCGCTGACCAGCAGCAAATTGCTGGTAAGAACGATAGCCGTGATACAAGCTAGTTTCTGCTCAAGCCAGCTGCCGCTGGTGCATTTCGGCTGATCCGATCTGCTCGTACTAGCTCTGCAATTAATGCGTCGGCAGAGTTAATCCTATAATTATTTTACTATGGCAGGATAGGAATCACTATAAGGCAGTTTCATAAATAGACGATTTACGACAGCGTTGATCATGTTCCAAAGCGTCGACCGCCGCGGCTTCGAAGCGAAACAATAGGCCTAGCGACGACTAGGGACGGTCACGCACGGCGCCGGCGTTCGCCGCGCTCGCACGTTCCACCCCGGCGGTAATTGTGTAACGTACCTCAGCCTGCTCGCGGCATCCCGTGCTGCAAGCGTTGAAAACTCGTGTAGTTTCATAGCTAAGGCCGCGTATTTTTTGGCGTTCTGCTCAGCAACAAGCCGTTCAAACGATACTGTAGGCACGACAAGGCTTCAGTACGCAGTCGCTGCGCTGTCGGCCGTAATCGAAGACGTCGGGCGGCACAATATTCTATACATCGATCTTTAAACGTGATACAGTGGGCAAATGAATAACTTTGTGAAGCAGACCCGCTCGTACGTTTCGCGCACTCGGGCACCGACGAGTAGCTTCCGTCAACAGACGCCGTCATAACCTCAGTTAACGACGCAAACCGAGGTCGTCAAGCTCGGTTTGCGGTAACCGCGGTTAGTGGTGCAACCATGGTTTGGTCCGCCGTGTAACATAGGATAACCACGGGTTCGCGGTTACACTAACCGTCGCTGCGCGAACTGGCGAACTCCTCAGGCGTGTGCAAGCGAGGACGGGTTGGCGCGAGTAAGCCACCAGCGAGCGGGCGCGCGGCAACCGGAAGTTCGTCGAAGTGACGTATGTCTGGGCGGAGCTTTGAACTTGCTTGTATTCTTTGTTTTTTTATGGCTCCCTTCGGCGTACGAGTTGAGAGGGAAAATTGGAAGGGTCATTTTTAATTGCCGATATCTCTGGTGTTGCAGAAGCTAGATCGAAAATTTTTGCGGGAGAATGATGGGTGGTTCAATAACTATCAGTGTTATGGCGTTGTTTATCCTTCTTTGTGACCCCTTTCAGTGGACCTTTAAAGTTGGCGCAGAAACATCTAAATAACACCAGCCGAGGAATAGTGGAAAAGCGCAGAATAATACGGAAACAGTTGTGTTTTCCTAGCTTCATTCCCGACCAATTTTGGTGCATCTCACGCTACAAAGTAGATGATAAAGGCGTGTTTTGCGATACCAAACATGAACAAACAAAGAGAATAAGATCAGCCCGTACGACAAGGCCCCATGCCTGTGTCTGTTGAAAACAACAATTTAAATATTTGAAAGGTTCGCGCAATTACTCTCCCTTTTGAAAAAAAAAAAAAACATCGCATCGGTGTAATTGAACATGAAGGGCATTTAGCTCACGTAAAAGGGCTTAAGGCGCAAAACGGGTACGATTTCTTAGTACGCGCGGCGCCTTTGGGTGCTGTCGCACGGTCGGAAATAACTTTTCAGACTAGATATACGACGCGGTGAAGAATTTTCTTTGAGCCGAAGTGTCGACGTAACAGGCTTTCACTTAGTCCACGCGATGGCGGATGGACGTCCAGACTCGATCCCCTGGCTTGTAGTCTGCGTCGAGTCGTCGTAAGCTGCGCGTTGTTAGTCTTTAATGCGTAGCAGGGACAGAAGTCGGACTTTCTCTACTTGCTGAAGCTAGGCAGAGATGTCGACGTTGACTTCGTCCATCACATGAGGCAATATTGCATCGAGTGTGGCCATGGGCTCCCTTCCATAGAGGAAATAAAACGGGGTCTCCCTGGTTCTTTCTTGGACTGTGGTCTTACAGGCGATGATCACGTAGTGTAAGACGATAGGACATGTACAATATGTAGTATATATCCCAATTGACAATATTAGAGTTAGCCGTGGTTTAGGAACTACACAAATATTTTGATGTTTTGAATGCAAGAATTTAAAATCATGGAGTACTTACGACATAACGCCTAATTGTTTAGAGTTAAAAATAAGGTAGGAAAAGCAGCTTCTTTTTCAAACAGTGGATAAAGATAAGTTCTTTTTTTTCTGTTTTGAAAGAATCAGCATATTGATGCCAAGCAAAGGCTTCAATCAGATATCTTTTCATCTGACGATGAATGTTTGGCCTTCTTTCAGCGCTCCTGAAGTCACGATGCTTGACCCTGAACAGGTTTGGGTAATAGTTTAGGCTAATTAGCCATAATACAATTTATACAGTATATGACAACAACGTGAGACGGATGGTTTCTTTAGTGATCGCTGTGACTTTATATACTGTAGTCTAACGCAGCTTGATAGTGTTAATGTGGTTACAGTGGAGAGCTTCGAATTTTCTTATTTCTTGGTGCACACCGAATCGCACTCAGCCGCCAAGTGTAACTGATCCTGTTTACTGTTGGTCATGGTAATGTTTTCAATAAAGGTGCGCACAAGTTGTGAAAAAACGCTTGCTTTTAAGTCATGAAGGAACTTTTTTGCACGCACGATGAGTTGTTAGTGAACTCCGCACCTTGTCCCTAAGAAAGCGTTTCCTAAAGCACAAGCGGGTTGGCAATTTATGTAGATAAATGCCTGCGGGAACTCTGCTGCTACGTTTGATTCTGGTGCTGTAAAGTATGGATTACGAAAGCAAAAGTTTATTTTCTAATTCGTACAAAGCAGGGAAGCGAATTGTCTTCAACTTTCGCAGAGACACTTGAGATGAACTGTCTAAAACAGCCATACAGGGCTTCCGAAACAGGAGCCATGGGATTTGCAAAAGCTCCCAGGCCAAAGTCTGTTGTCAAGCACTACATTCCTGCACTTAAGACGTCTACAAAACTATCAAAAGGTTGAGAGGTGGAAATGATGGTTCTCGTATCCCTCCACGAATATTGTGATTCGGCTGTGTCGTAAATTCTTTCAGGTCCTGTTAACCAGCAACATTTGGCCCCCCTTACACATCGGCTAAATACCTCCCTAACGTTTATTATATGATATAAACACTCAGTGCTTGTAACTGAAGGACTTACTAAAGATTAAGGAAATTAATTTACCCACTTCCTTTACTTCATTTCGCCATTCCTTTGCTAATGAGTTTGTAAAGAGGTATGCTGATCACATGTGATTTATGCGTTCTGGACTATTTTGGCGTAGGGATCCAACTATATGACGTCATGTACTTACTACCAATGGCCTGTCTTAAGGCAGGTTAGCTTTGGTAAGATTTTGATGTTGGTTGAGACCACGAAATGTCACGGCACTTTCCATTAAAGCAGCTGCCGTTGCCTTCTTCACCAGCTGTGTGCAGTCGTGCACACCATAATTTCAGTACGTATATGTGCTTAGGAACTATTGACTTTCTATATTGAATTACCGGTTGCGTTTCGATGGAGGCAAAACATTAAGGCATCAGTGTGCTATGAGATGTTAGCACATGCAAAAGAACCCAGGTAGTCAAAAGTTATGACGCCTTGACTATGGCGTCTCTGAAAGCCTGAGTCTGAAGAGGAAAATTTCTAAACCAAAATGCAGGTTTTGGATGCAAGGAATTTACTGCTCGGTGACTACCTACCTTTCGTTACTTAACCAATGTCTTAGATTACGAAACCTCCTATTGTGCAGATCAGTTATGCATGCAAATTTTAATAGTTGTTTTGCAAGCTAAATTTTAGAGCATATTGAACATACCAGAACTGACAGGCGAAAGGGATGAGTGAGACGGACTACGAGAAAGGAAGCCTAAGGCAAACGTGCTGGATGCTTCCTCGCTGAGGCAGCTCTCTGCTGGCTTCGAATTAAGAGAATTGAGTATATTCCAACCCACTTCGCGTTAAACTATTCTAAGCCTCGAGAATATAAGTTTCTCTCGGGACAGCGATACAGCCTTTTCTAACTACGGTAAGAGGAGCACTTTTTTAAAGACCGTTTATAAGGTTCGTGTTTTGATTGGATTAGGAAGCTCCCTCTTTCGTGTGCTACGCAACTCAGGTAGATCTTTGGTATCCGAGTTCGCATATGATCGATCACTTAAACCTCGGTGCATCAATGCGAGCTTTGTCAAAGAAATTGTGCAGGAAGCACGAAACAAAAAGGCTACAATCCTACCCTACTGAAAAACGAAAATGTCTACGGGGCAGTAACCTCACACAATCTCATCAAATCACATAGACTCTCATACAGTGTACATCATTATCATAAAATATATTCCATAATTTATGTTAATGTACAAGAAACTATGAGATTTTACGCAATTATATGCGACTTGTATGTGATTTCTTACGTGAATTGAGTGAGACTGCGAGAGAAAATGTGAGGTTATTGTATCATACAAGTTTTTCACTAGGGTAGAGCACGCGACACGACGAATAAATGTCATGGACCGTTGGATGTCATTTTTATTACGTTAATCTCTATTATATTTGATAAAATCATGAGGAAGGGACGTCGAAGGCTTTGATAGTGTGAGGAGATATTGTGCGCATCCAGCATGGGCAGCTGCACAAAACTACACAAAAGGCAATGCGGAGAGAAGTCTAAAAATCTACTCCACATTGTTGGAGTTTACACAGCAAATGAACGTA
>JAJIZL010074097.1:0-13619 GCA_023969395.1 Amblyomma maculatum | reverse complement strand
CAGCGCCGCAAAGCATTGGCCACTGGAGCCAAGAAAATTGTTTCAATATGTTTGCTGCGGCTGACAATAGCTGGAGCGCAGTTTCATATGACTTTTGTTGTCTGAGTGAGTGCAATCTTGTACCCATATCTCTGCGTTTTCCTTATGGCTGCGGCTAAGCAAAAGTGCACACAAAACATGTTGCTGTTTGCTTATCGCGGCAACTACACATGGTGTGCGACCATTCGCAGGCCTTTCAAGTATTATATCAAAGCTGCCGCTTGAAACAAAAGTAAAAAAGGCAGAGCAACTGTGGGTTCAAGGTGTGTAAGGCTAGATTGCGAATAATTATGCCAGTCAGAGTTTTTCAGCTTCTTGAGGCCAAACTAGAAGTAAATGGAAATTTCAAGTGAGCCGGCTTCACAAGTGACCATGTAACATCTCTCTTTTCATGGGCTTGCTGTTCCCCATCCGTTAAGCTACACAGTTTACAAGACAACAGTGTAATTATGCTGGTTATTATTATGTGCGCGAAATAATACAGTGTTCTTAGCGGCAATTTAAACTGCTGAGTGACTCAATCAACTTCATTCAGATTTTTTTCCTCCTGTCGACAGAAAAACAAATGCTAAGGTAGGAACAAAAGGCTACTAATACAGTAGCTTGACGAGGTCTTTACCCCTGTTTGACATGGACGACAGACAGTCATATTTTTACAGTGATCTGCTAGCGAAAAAAAAAAAAGATCAGTAAGTAAAAGAAATGTGCAATATGGTCAGGTGCTGTGTCGGAAACAAAGTGTGAGAAATGTACATGTATTTACATTCACTTGCCACTGACTCTTGTACACACTTTGAGTATCTTTAACGCGCAGAACATAAAAGAAAGACATGGTGACAAAAAAAATATTAATGTGTCACATACATTCGAATGTACACCGGCTCAAGCATAAGAAACAACAAGGTGGTCAGTTATAAAACTAAGAAAGCAGTTTTTCGCCGAGGAGAGCAATTCTCTAGGAATAATCTCGAAATAAAGTCGTTTTCTTTGTTTCTTCGGTGCGTCCTCATCACTGCACGTCATGTGAAACCTTGCAAGGGCCAGATACAGCATGCGTATCCTAATACTACATGTTTACCGCGGCGGCTTGTACCTCTCCGGCTCTACCGCTCAGTCGTTTGTGGTGAAACTGCGCACGGAGCTTTGATATTACGGTAAACTTTATTTGCTCGTGGGAAGTTAGGTAAGGGTGCTTAATTCGTTGCTGCTGCGTACAATTCAAACCCGCAGTCTGTACCGGGATCGGGGCCGAAAGCCGCCAACGCCGGCGCACGATTCCGCGCGTTCGCGCACGGCCGAGCCAGGTAGGCGCAGTTGTCTTAGGTAATTTACTATAAGGCAAAAGTTTATAACCTACAAACTTACTACGACACAAAATGCAACCTCCGTGAGTAGTTTCACGCAATCAAGTCAACGGTTAAGACGGTAGGATTTTAATAGCCGCCACAGTAATGATGCATCACAACAATGACTAACTCATTGCACCTGTGAAACCGTCGCTTTTCTGTGCGCTATGTTCAAGCTAGTAAACACATTACTTACCAGCGTATGTTGTCGCCTTGACTTGATCCGAGGTGCGTATTTTGGTTTGGTGGACACAGGAACGGAGCAGCGGTTGCCTCCGAAATTTTGCTGCACTACGTAAGGCGCAGTGGAGTGGGGCCCGACATTTAAAGCACCGACTTCATGCTGTAAACCTGTAAGCCGACTTCGAAGTTCATTCCGCATGGGCGACACAAGAAACGAGAACATTCACAGGCGGAAAGTGCCCCGCAAGTACACTGCAAGGAACTGAAACGAGACCGCCGCTAGCGACCGCGCCGCGATTGCTGTGGTGCCTGCGCTGCCTGCGCCGCCGTCTGCGCGAATGGCAAAGATGCGCGCGTGCGCGCGCGAGACCGGAAGTGCAGTAAAAAAAAGCTTTGAAAAAATGTTTCTGTCTACAGAACATCCTAATTTTCTTTCCTGATAATTAAAAGTTAAGCGTATTTCAATTTTTCTGGCATAAGCGATAGTTTAATGGCTGTGTGACGTCGCAAAGAAGCAGACCAATAGTCATTCGAAAACGCATGCACGTAGCAGCGTTGCACAGAGGAGAAGGAGGACTGGCAAAAGTCGAAGGAAAGAACGCACCAACTTTCGAATGGGATTGTGGGACCTGCACTGCGCGTAGACGTGTATTATTGCGTTCAAATGTGTATCGCAGCATAATCTAGCGACTGAGATAGTTTGTGAGGAGTGCTCGGGAGGTGTTTGTGGGCCCCTTTAAGTACAGGTATTTAAATACTTTAGCTGCCCATCTGTTACTGTCCAATTTCCTCAGGCGTTCCTCATATAATATTTTACTTTGAGCTTCCCGTACTTCGAAAGATGCCCAGCCCATATCTCCCTGTACCGCCTCATTTGTAGTTTTGCCGTGGGCACCTAGTGCTAATCGTCCAACGGATCTCTGATTTGTTTCTAATGACGAATGTACCTCTGACTTTAGGCACAAAACCGCATTTCCGAAAGTAAGTCCGGGCACCATAATTCCTTTCCAAATACCCCTCAAAACCTCATACCTATTGTATCCCCACAATGCCTTATGCTTCATTATCCCGGCATTCCTTCTCCCTTTGGCCTTAAGTGATTGCTCATGCTTTCCAATGTATGCCAATCCTTTGTTTACCCATACCCCCAAATATTTATATTCAGCTACTCTAGGTATTTCATGGCCTTGTATTTTAGGACCCTGATCAGTTGAGCCGTTGAAAATCATCAGCCCCGACTTAACTGCGCTGAAACTGAAGCCTAGTGCGCCCCCTTCGTCTCCGCAATACTTAACTAGAGTTTGCAATTCTTCCAGACTCTCAGCTAGCAGCACAATATCGTCTGCATACATCAAACCGGGGAGGCGCTGCTCTACCGCCTTTCCACCTAATCTATATGACAGGTTAAAACCTAGGTTACTGTCTTGTATCCTCCGTTGCAGGTTTATCATATAAAGCATGAACAGCACCGGTGATAGAGGACAGCCTTGTCTTAATCCTTTGCATACTTTGACATCCTCCGTACTTCTTATCCCTTCCCACGTAATTTCTACTTTGTTATCCCGGTATATTTCCTGTAGGAACTCTATTATCTTATAACCGATACCTTCTTCTTTTAATATGTTCCACAGGAGTTCAATGCTTACGTTGTCGTACGCCCCGTTTATGTCCAGGAAGGCCAAATACAAAGGTCTATTTTCCACTCTAGATATTTCGATGCATTGGGTAAGCACGAACAGGCTGTCATCTAAGCGCCTACCATTTCTAAAGCCGTTCTGAAGTTCTCCGAGTATCTTGTTACTTTCTACCCATGCTTGCACCTTTAATTTCACCGCCTGCATGGCTAACCTGTACATAACAGATGTTATGGTAATCGGCCTGTAGGATTTTATGTGCATCCTGTCTCCTTTCCCTTTATAAATCAAATTCATTTTACTCAGCCGCCAGCTGTCCGGAATTTGCTTATTCGTTATGACTGTTTCCAGAGCTTTTAACAACGTTTCCTTACTTTTTGGACCGAGTTCATTACTCAGCTTGATCGGAATTCCATCTATTCCTGTAGATGTGTTTTTAGGAATATTTTTTTTCTGCCTTTTTCCAGTTTAGATTGGTCAGTTCTAAGCTGCTTTGTATTTTGCTACCTTGTGTTGCTTCCTGATCTGCGGAGATTGCCCTATCGTCGCTCTTAAATGACTCGGCTATAACTGATGTAATGTAGTTCACTGCGTTGTCTCCCTTTAAACAATTTCCCTCGTTATCTTGAATCCTATCCTGCTTTCTTTGATTCTTCTTCCCTAGCCAGCTTATATGGTTCCAGAATTTTCTTGCTCCGCCTCTAGAGGCATCGCGTATGTCAGCCATCCAGCGATCGGTGGACTGCTTTCTTTTACTTTGGACGAGGGTCTGTATCTCAAGTTTCTTTTGTCGATATGGTTCCCATTTTTGGTCGATTTCCTCCTGAGATACCTCTGCTTTCTGTGTCACTCGGTGTTCCCTTGAAGCAGCCCGTCGTTATTCACTAGCTTCCCATGATGTACCCACCCAGTTTGCAGCGCTCCTGGTGGCGGCCGCCGGCATTCATCACTCATGGTGCCACCCGGGATGCCTCGGTCAGCACACTAGCCAATATATTCTAGGCACTATAGTTTTGGGGTAGCTCGGCTGGAAACGCTGATTGGTGGACACGCCGCGGCCTGGCGTGACGCTTTTTGCGTCGGGCTCTATGCTTAACCGGACGTGAGGTAGTCACAAACTGGTTGTTTGTTTTTTTTTTCGTCCCTAGACGCTCTAGGGAATCGCTAGGTGCCCTCCGCTCCAAGGCGGATGTAAAATGGTGGCGAAGGCTGGGGCCGTATTACGCACCGCTCTCAAAATCGGTCTTTGTTGTTGAAAAACCTTTATTTCCACCGAGAAGAAGCTCTGTTTCGGACTCCCCGGCACGCAGGCCTGATGGAGCCTTACTCAGGAGCCTCGCGAACTAAGGTCTGGTGAATATACATTGTTGCTTCACGGCCTCAGTCGCCAGGCGGATGGCTTGCTGCTGCTGAGCGGGGTCCTCGCTTCGCAGCAGGGTCTCCCAGGCGTCTCTATCTATATTTTCTTTAGCTCCTGGGCTGTTGTTACATTCCCAAATAATATGATCTAGAGTGCCCCATCTCCCACATGTTATGCAATGTAGATCCTTTTCATCTTTTGAAATTGTTGCATATACCCAAAAGGTTGCATATGATTGCCCCCTTGTAGCCTCCTCCATGCAATTGCCTCCCCGTTTCCGAGGGAACGGTCTGGCGGCGGATAGACCCTTCTGCTTAGTTTATAGTGCTCTGTAACCTCTTTATACGAGATTAGGCTATCTTTTACATCCATGCAAGAGAGCTGCTCGGCAGCCGCCCGGTGATAGAGAGCTCGGGCAAACTCGTGAGCAGCCTCATTCCCTGCGATGGATTCATGTGCTGGTATCCATATAATTTCCACGTTGCGCTCAAGCGGCCTCGATTCGATGACTCGTTTAGCTTCTTCTGATATTCTTCCCTTCCCAAAATTTCTGACCGCATTTTTGCTATCGCATAGTATGAATTTAGCCTTGGTACCGACACAAGCGAGCGCTACTGCCAATTTGTTATATTCGGGGTGCATATTTTTTGGCATAGGCGGGACGCGTATCCTGGCTCTTATCTCTTCCGGGATATCCACTGTCTTATGAGCAGTGTATCCCGGTTTGATGTCTATCCATTCTAGTATTTTTCTTCCTGTTTCAGATTGGCTAAGTCGCTCCAGCTGAGCTATTCTAACTCCCTCAGCTAGCTCGGCCCATCTGTTGTGGATACCCATTTTCTCAAGACGTTCCGTTGATGTGGATATGGGAAGTCACAGAGCCCTCTTGGCACATTTCCTCAGTATGCTGTCTAGTTTATCTATGTTCTCGTTGTTCATATTTAAGTACGGCGTTGCATAGCAGATTCTGCTTGTTATGTACGCCTGTGATATTCTTAGGAGGCTTCTCTCTTTTAGGCCTCTCCCTTTTACTGCTATCCTTGTGAATATGCCTTGCACTTGATCCGCATATGTTGCTAATTTCTTTATGGTATTGGTATTGTTGCCTTTATGATTGATAACCATACCCAGGACCCTCATCTCTTCGACCTGCGGCACCTCTAGGCCCTCTACTACCACTTTGATGTTTATTGGCTTTTTGTCTCTGCTGTTGGTGTTGTACCTAAAGAGCTCCGACTTCTGCGGTGAGCATGCTAGTCCTCTGTCGGCTGCATACTTCACCACGGCGTCTGCAGCTCTCTGCAGGCTCCACTCAATTTCTGCATCACTTCCATTGTTCATCCAGATGTTAATATCGTCAGCATGCATACTGAACTTTATTCCAGAGATCTCATTCAGCTTAGCTGGGAGGCCTCTTGCTATGTTGAATAGAAATGGAGATAACACGGCACCTTGAGGGGTTCCTTTGCTGCCTAGCCTTATGCTGGGATACTCTGCGTCCTGAAATTTAATCACCGCCCTTCTGCCCTGAAGAAAGTTCTTAATGTAATTGTATGTTCTTTTGCCTACGTTTACCTCCTCAAGACCTTTTAGTACCGCGTCATGTCTGATATTATCGAAGGCCTTCGTGAGGTCTAGGCCTAGGATCACCTTAGTGTCTAGCCCTTTCTTGTCTATGATATCATGTCTTAGTCTGAGCATTATGTCCTGCGTGCTGAGCTTAGGTCTGAACCCTACCATCTCATGCGGCCATAGGTTTTCATCCTCCATGTATTTTGTTAATCTCGCTTGCACTACGTGTTCCATGAGCTTCCCCACACACGATGTCAGAGAGATTGGTCTTAGGTTTTCTAACTTTGGTTCTTTCCCCGGCTTAGGAATGAGAATCACTTCTGCCTTTTTCCATTCGTCCGGTAATTTACTTTCTTTCCATACTTTGTTTAAGTATCGTGTGATTGCTTCCACCGATCCTTCATCTAGATTTCTAAGCATGACATTTGATATCTTATCTGGTCCAGAGGCCGAGCGAGTTCATAACCCCGCAATAGCTGCTCTGACTTCTGCTACCGTGATATCTGCATCTAGTTTGCCATTCTCTGGACCCCCATATTCCGCTTGTTTAATTTCTGTTGTTTCTCCTGTGTATATTTCTTTAAGTCTCTCCATTAGTTGCTTATCCGTCCCATGGAAAGCGTGTCTCGCCTTTACTTGGTTGATGCTAGCTGTCTGTTTTGATTTGTTCGGGTCTAGGAGGTGCCTCAGTAGGTTCCACGTTTTGGCTAAGCTCATACTCCTATCCATTTCGTCACACGTGCTGCACCAGTTTTGCTCGTTAAGTTTTATCGCTTAGGTTTCCATGTCTTTCATATGCCTGGCTAGCGTTCTTCTTAGGTTTCTGTTCCATTTTTGGGATTTCAGTTTTTTTCCAAGTCTCTCCTTCTCCTTCCACATACTCATTAGTTTGCTGTCCATTATTTCGGGCATGTCTTCCCCTTCGGCAGCCATTTACGCGCTCTTAGCATCCTCTCTAAGCTGTTTAGCCCAGGTATTTATATCCTCAATTTCTTCAATTCCGTGGTTTCCCCGAATTGCTCGGAATTTATCCCACTCCGTTATTTTGGTCTTTTTGATCTTCCTCAGTTTCACCCCTTCTCCCACTTTGGTGGCTATTATGTAGTGATCACTGCCCAGGTTTTCCATGATGTTGATCCACTCGACTTTACTAGCATTTTTACTGAAAGTGAGGTCTGGCGCCGTGTCTCTGGTTACACTGCCGCCGACTCTAGTGGGCGCACACGGGTCTGTGTGTAAGGTTAAGCCAAGAGTTTGGGACTCTTCCAGGATAAGTCTACCTTTTAGGTCCTGCCTTACATACCCCACTCCTGATGCGCCGCATTAAAGTCTCCCACTATCACCAGCGGGTTCAACCCGGCCAATTTGATGGCTTTCTTGAATATCGTTCCGAATTTGGTTTTCTTTTGTCTTGGGCTGCTATAAATGTTAAGCAAAAAGATACTTTTTGCTTTCTTCCGCCCTGTTATCATTTCTACCAAGACTGCTTCTATGCTTCCAGTGCTAACATCGTGCTCTAAGGTTGCTATGTTTCTCTTGACCAGCGTGGCCACCCTGCATTTTTCTCCCAGATTGCTGCAAAAACTTTGGTATCCGGTCAATTTGACTTGATAACCTCCGGTCTCCTGCAGTGCTATAGCAATCGGATCGTCGTCTAGATTTTCTAGGTGCTGCTGCAGTAGTGCCCTTTGGCGTCGGTATACCCCCGGCAATTCCTTTGCCATATGGTAGCGTTCTCTTTCTTATTTCGGTTCGTGTCCATTGTTGGAGTATACTATTTGTTCTAGTTTCGTCATCCTATCAGCGATGCCGCTTAGCGCCACAAGGATTTGGTCTATCGACCCCTTTATGTCGCCCGGCGTTAAACCTGTTATTAATTTCTTGCATTTGTGCATCTATTCGTCCCTCTAGCTTTATTAACCGCGTGCTTAGTTCTTCTACTCGCGTTTATAGCTTTTCAATTTTGCTGCTGAATCTGCCTGTTAGTTTCCTTTCGAGTACCAAGAGAGGGTCTGACTCGCCCGCCTTCCGTTTTACTGGTGGGGGTTTAGTAACCTCCGCGTCCATTTTTTCTTCCCCATTTTCTGTTACCTGTTTCGCCTCTGCTGGTTTTTGTATTACCGCAACGTGAACAGGAGGCGTTTCTGGTCTAGATCTGTTATTGGTAAGTTCTGCCATCATTTTTCTTAGCTCTGCAATTTCTGATCCTTGCCTTTTTATATCGTCTTCCTGTTTTTCTATTTTTGTTTTTAGCTCTGCGTTTTCTTTTTTTAGCGCTATAGTTTCTGGGCTAGCCTGGGAGGCCTTGCTCGCGTAGCTTACCGCTGCCGTTTGGTGCCCCGTCTTGGGTAGTCGCAAGTCCTCCCTGGAGGGTAGGCACGGGAACTCCTTGTCGTCCGCAAGTACCACACTCGGCCGGGGATTGGGTTTCCCGGAGTTGGGTCTCCTTCCAGATGCAGGCCCTCCTTTGGGCCCACTCTTGGGTAGCGTAGCCTCGCCTTTTTCATCTTCCAGTCTGTTCGTCGGCACGAATGGCTTCCTGTATATTTTTCTGCATTTGCTGTCGCCCAGCATGTGGTCTCCCCCGCATAGTTGGCATACGGGGGTACACGTGTGTCCTTGCTCCGGGTCTTCTTTCCCACAGCCGCGACACTTTATTTTCCTCGGGTCCGGGCATACGTCGGCTCGGTGTCCGAGTCGGCCACACGTCACACACACCTCCAGCTTGTATCTCCAGCATCTTTTAAATGATCCCAAGCACTTTACCATGTCAGGCACCTCGCTCCTCTCGAATAGAATCAGCAGCGAGCCGGAGTCGCCGAGTCTCCGTGCGCCTAATATCGGTGGGTTAGCGTCGCAATCCAGCGTCTCTCTGATCAGTTCCATGGTCATGGGAATTCCGTGGATGACTCCTTTTCCGGCATCGGTGCATGGTTGTTCACTTCCACGGTCTTCCCTCTGATCGCCAGTTTCTTGGCTCCTTGGTACTTCACTGCCCTTTCCTCGTTTGCTGACGCTACGAGGATGGTTTGTTGTGTCATATTAATTGAGACCACGTCCTCTCTCACGAGTACCTTGAGGTCGACTCCAGCTTCTTGCGCTAGCGCGCCAGCAACTTCTGCTTCTTCTATGTTTCCCCAATTCGCCGTAATGCCGCCCCTCGGTCTGAGGAGCAGCTTTATAGCGCCGCTTGGTAGATTAATCATTTTCCTCTCCACCACTCTCTTCGCCAGCCTTTTTCCCAGTTTGGGCTTGAACTTGCCTTGACTGGTTAGCCCTTGCGTTCCATCTTCCTCCGACTCGTATCTTTTGCCTTCACGTCGAAACCAGCCGGTTTGAAAGGCCGGCTTATCAGCCTCATCTTCTGGCGCCGTCACATCGACGCATTCCAGTTTTTGTTCCTTTTCTTCTGCGACCATCTTGGCCGGTCTCGGCGTCTAACGCCCGTCGGGGTAGCCCCGACCACGTTGCGACGTTAGGCCTAGCGCTAGGCTTAGCGCTCGGCTCTCACGAGGCGACTCAAGGGTGGCGATAAAATCCAAAAATTGGGCCTACCGTTGAAAAACCGGTATTCCACAGAAGCTCCGTAGCCCAGGCAATCGCCTTGCAAAGTCTGAGCGCCGCACGGCAGCTGCGTCCCTGTCTGTTGACTGCGTCGTGGTCAGACCCATGCAGAGCACGTCCGCCGGCGTCCGATCGCAGCACGTAATCTCAAAATCGCTCTCAAGTTTGAGAGCGTGACGTCAAAATGACGAGGCTCAGACATGTGAAGTGTGACGACATCACGGCTTTAGCCAATTACAAGCAGGCTAGGGTGTTTAATAGCAAAGCCCCACCCCGGAAACTTTTATTTGCACGATAAAGGGGCCATGTGCAAACATTTTTCGTGAAAACGCAGCGAATAAAAGTATAAATGTTCTATTTACCTAAGAAACATTGTTCGAAGCTATAATACGGCAACTAAGAATAGAAGCATTTTCAGTATTACAATTAAATGTGCGCCTATAGGTAACGATTTTCGCCGTGAGGGTCAGCTGACGACAGCGAGGCGTGAACATGGCGGCCTGCAAAGAAACAGCTTTTTCCCGTCCAGTTGCTGCTTTTTACACGTAGTTTAAAATCGAGGTCCTCTGCGGATGTTGTTAGTTGCCGGAAAAATCTGACTGAAAGCAGTAAAGGCTACGAACCTGCAGTGAACAGCTTGGTGAAAGTGTTTGTCACGAAAATAGCTTGCTGAAGAGTGTTTTCCATCAGTGCTTACCAGCGATGACAAGAGCGACGAGCGGTAGCCATGTGATCTAGTGTTGTTTCTTTGGAAAATACAAGAGGAAAATGAAGGCTACACTATTACTTCTGCCGATAGATGGAAGCTGACAGTATCAGTAAAGTAGGTGTCAGCCGCTATGCAAGAGCTCGCGACTGCCGTGCGGGAAACGAGATCCCACGCACGACCCTTCCCCACTTCTGACTTGTCGTGCAAGCCACAGTGACTCGCTGCTGTGCTTCGCAACCAGTTGACTTCAGGCACATTGGGCTCGGTTCTTCATATTGCGATTGATGCTACTGCTGCTCCATTCCGTTCATGTTCAGTAGCTGATGTTCTGTGTGAGGTACAGAAACCGACGTTTACGCTCCGTTTTGGTTTGTTCAAGATAAAGAAAGCACTCTTTTTTTTTTATTGTCACCGAGGCGAGAACGAGTTTGTTCTACCAGACCTCAGTTTAGAGGCGATAAAGGTAGGCCTGAGCAGGGATGTCTAGTATGTTGCATTTCGCGCAGCGGGAAGAGTGATGGTGTTGGTCGCACATTGTTGCAAGGCCTCTCTGACGGTGTCATAATTTCTGTTCGTGCTAGACGGTGTCCACTCTGTCGGCAGGAAAAGCAAGCGTATCATGCATGTGATGCCGCGGGCGAGCTCGAAATCGGCTCAATTTCTGCGATCGCACTATCTTTCAAGTGCCTTTATATCCATCAAAGAGTCTTTAGTGTTTCAAAATATTGTGAAAGAAGGCTAGGTTGAGACGGCAAGGTCGTGACGGCAAGGCCAGCGATGCCTTGTCTAGCGTTTTAATCCGATGACAAAACCCAGGCGCGTGCCGGAGCCGGCGCCGCGGGACGATGATGATGGTATGTACAAATAAAAGAGGAAGATCATGGCATGTACAAATTAAAGAACATCCACGGAAGGCTCACACAATCTGCCCGGGGGGTCGGAAGCGGCCAGCCTGGCCGCTCCTAACTAAGTGATGCATCGCGGCGCACAAACGGTTTCAGGCGAGACACATGAACAATTTCAGTTCCACGGTGGCGTCGATCAGCTGGGGGATCAACAGGCGTCACTTTGTAGTTCACTGGGGAAGTTTGGCTTATGATCTCATAGGGACCTACGTAGCGGTGGTGGAATTTGTCACTAAGGCCAGAGGTGCGCAATGGTGTGTAAAGCAGTACTTCGTCACCAGGACGAAAAGAGACCACTCGATGTGTAGAATCATAGCGAGTCTTGCGGACTTCCTGGCACGCTGCCGTGTTGAGTCGGGCAAGATGACGGCATCTGGCCACACGAGATAAAAAATGGGTAGGTACTGATGTGGAGTAGTCGGGCGTAGAGAAGAAGGAAGCGTCGAAAATTGTAGTGGGAGGACGGCCATAAACAAGGAAAAATGGAGAGCAACCGGTAGTTCGCTGCACTGCTGTATTATAGGCGAATGTGACGAATGGTAGAATAGTGTCCCAATTTCGATGATCTGGTGTGATGTACATTGATATCATGTCCGACAAGGTGCGATGAAATCGCTCAGTCAGACCGTTAGTCTGGGGATGGTAGCTTGAGGTTGTCTTATGAAGGTTGGATGAGGCGTGAAGAACTTCGGCAGCGACTTTCGATAAGAAGGCTGTACCGCGGTCACTTAGGAGCACCCGAGGAGCGCCATGACGCAATACAATTGATCGCAAAAAGAAATTTGCTACTTCTTCAGCGGAACCAGTCGGTACAGGTGCTGTCTCAGCGTAGCGTGTGAGGTGGTCGACAGCTGTTATAATCCAATGGTTACCCCCATAGGAGAGAGGTAGGGGACCATATAAGTCGATGCCGACTATACGTCGAATGGCGTGGTGGGACAAGGAAGAGGTTGTGAAGGCCAGCGGGCGAAGAAGTCAGCCGTTTGCGACGTTGGCACAGAGGACAGGATGCGACGTATTTGGCAACGGTGGAAGATAAGATAAGCGGTGGAAGATTCCCTACGCACGTTGGAAGCCTCCGGTAGCAAAAAAATACGGTGCGCTTGCCGCCGCGGGGACGACGCACTCGCCCGCAAGCCGCCGTTCATCGATGTTCGTCGGCAATCGTCGCGCAGTCACTACACTTTCTGCTTGTTCCCAAGTTGAACAGAGCCAGAGCAACTTGCCCGGCAAGTCAAACGCGTCCTCGTGCTTTATTCTTCACGGTGGATCGCCGATACAATGCCTCAAAGCGGCGCATCGCAATTTACGCGGCCGCCATTTTCACTCTCAAACGTTTGAGACTGCTTCTGTCGCACTAAAAAAAAACGCTCTCAATTGGCGGCGATATTTAGGTGCTCAACGTCATCATTTCTTTCGTGTTCATGACGTCTGATGACGTCAACCGGTGACGCAGAACTGACCGGTCAGAACTGACCAATAGGACATAGGCCTTTGAGAGCGATTTTGAGAGCGATCCGTTTGAGAGCGGTGCGTAATACGGCCCCTGGGCCCAGAAACCATAGAGTTAATACAAAGACTCTAGATGGAAAGCTGCCCGTTCACCCAATGCATTCGAGGGGTAGAGTCCCTAGAAGTATTTGCTAGTCTGCCGTCCGAGCGGGGTTCCCTATGGAACCGGTTGGCCGCTTCCCGGATGAAAGCGCAGGGGGCGCTGTACGCATTCGGAACGTGGTCGCGTTGTGTACGTGGCGCTGTGGCGGTTGTGCTGTACTGCGAATCTACGCCGCGCTGATCCATTGGTGCCGTGGCAAGGCACGTGCACCGCGTGCACTTTTTTTCGCTCGCGAGCCGGAATGCGCGCAAATTAGCTAGCATGTGTGCAAGTGTGCCTTTTTTTATGGATATGTGATCGCGTCATGTCCAGAAAACGGGGTAAGCGTGATAGCACGTGTTTCTTGCCCGGGTGTAAGACCGGGTAGCGATCGTGCAAGGTGAAATGTTCTCTCTTCAGAACACCGAAAGACGCAGGGAAGAGGCAAGAGTGGGAGCGCAACATCAAGCGCGGCGGTAAAGGCAATAACATTGTTTATTGTCTCAGCTAGGGCATATGTAAAACGAAAGTTAAAAGGCGTAATAATTGAAAGAAAATAGGCTGGCTGTGTTCTAATAAAGTTCAAGAGAGAACGATGATAAGGCCCTTCCGTGCAAGCAATGTACGAAGATGGGCTGTTCGGTGAAAGGCCCACTGCCGTCAGGTGCCGATATTGTCGGCTTCAGTGGCGGGCAAACCCACAAGTGGTGAAT
>JAJIZL010074088.1:0-15054 GCA_023969395.1 Amblyomma maculatum | reverse complement strand
CGTGCCATGCTTGCGCTCCGAGCACGCGCTGTACATCTTTATTTTCCCCTAACACGGGCTGGTAATGCTGATCTCAGCGCCTCCGCTTTATAGCGTCGGAGGGCGCTATAGGGCCCCCCGCCTAGACAGAACGGCGAAATGTACGCACCGACGGGGCAGAGATGGGGTATGCCACGGCGGCAAGCAGGCCTGCAGATCAGCCGGAAACATCTGAGGGGAGCTCACGGGGTGGTGTCTCGAGGTACGCGGGTTTGAGACGATCTAGAGAGACGACCTCTTCACGACCATCCAGCAGAATTGTCGCCGACTTTGTCGTCCTGTTGAGGACGCGGTACGGGCCGTCGTATGAGGGGGTAAGAGGCGCCTTTACAGCGTCTCGCCTGAGAAACACATGCGTCGAGGAATCAAGGTCTGGGTGCACGAAGACGTGATGGGCAGATGAGCGAGGCGGCACTAGGCGCAGATGCTGAAGACAGTCTTGTAGGCGATGAAGGTATTGTAGGGGCTGGGACGAGGAAGACGAAGGTACGAACAAGCCTCCAGGAAGCCGCAGGGATGTACCGAAGGCGAGTTCGGCCGCTGAACAGCCAAGGTCACAATGCAGGATGGCACGCAGGCCTAGAAGCCCCATAGGGAGATGGTCGACCCAGTGCTCGCGGTCCAGGCGCGCAGTGAGGGCAGCCTTGAGCGATGGAGCCGCTCGACCATGCCGTTGGCACAGGGATGATATGATGTGGTGCGGCAGTGTTTAGTGCCGTGTAGCCGTGTGAGCGAAGTGAAGAGGGCACATTCGAACTGGCGGCTGCGATCCGTGGCAACAATGCCGGGGCAGCCGAAGCGGGAAACCCATGCTGAAACGAAAGCTCTGGCAGCTGTTTTGCGCAGTAGTGTCCGGAATTGGCACGGCTTCGGGCTAACGGGTGAAGCGGTCAACCATCGTCAGAATATATTTGTAGCCCTGAGAGGGGGGAAGCGGTCCAATTAGGTCAAGATGAATATGGTCAAAGCGCGATCAAAGTGGCAGGAAAGACTGAAGGGGAGTCTTGGTATGGCGTGTCACTTTGGCGGACTGGAAAGCAAGGCACGAGCGGGTCCACTGCCGAACGTCGGTGTTAATGTTCGGCCAGACGTATCGCTGGGTAACGAGGCGCTGCGTGGCTCGAATGCTAGGATGGCAGATGTCGTGGAGGGAATGGAAAATGGCACGACGAAAGGCCTCCGGAATGAACGGTCGCGGTAAAGCCGATGATAGGTGGCACCAGAGCGATCTGGGTACAAACGGATGAGGCACGAGCTGCAGGCGGAGGGCTCGGGGGTGGGCACGCAGGGCTTGCAGCTGTGCAGCCGTGAAAGCGGCCTGAGCTTCCGGAGACCAGGCAATCGCGCAAGATGAGGACTTGGTGGTGCGGAGGAGGTCAGTCAGGGGGTGAAGAAGCTCGGCGCAGTGCGGAATAAAGCGCCGTGAAAAATTCACTAGGCCCAGGAACTCACGGAGCTTGCGCAGGGTAGTGGGTGCTCGAAAGTCCTTAACAGCCTGGACGTGAGAAGGCAATGGACGAATTCCCAGCGCCGAGATGTGGTGGCCCAAGAACTCGAGCTCAGAAGAGCAGAAACACATTTCTGGGCATTAACGGCCAAGCCAAACTCTTGGAGGCGTTGAAAGAGTTCCCAGAGGTGACGCTCGCATTCCTGTGTAGAATGACTCGCGACGAGGATGTCGATGTAGCCAAATACCGCCGGGAGTCCACGCTTCACTTCATCAATGAATCTTTGGAAAGTTTGAGCTGCATTGCGTAGCCCAAATGGCATGCGCACATACCCAAACAGTCCGAAGGGTGTAGGGATGGCCGTCTTCGGGATATCGTCAGGCTCAACAGGGATTTCGTGGTAGGCCTTTGCAAGGTCGACTTTACTAAAGATCTTGCAGCTTTCCAGATGTCCAGTGAAGACTTGTATGTGTGGAAGGGGATGGCTGTCTGAACCGTGTGAGCGTTTAGAGTCCGGTAGTCGCCGCACGGACGCCGGTCACCCGGTTCTTTTGTGGGCACCAGACGGAGTGGGGAGGCCTAAGCTCTGGATCTTTGTTCAAGTTCTTTGGTAAAGTTTTTTGTTCAAGTTCAAATTAAAAAATGTTTCTTCTTAATGTTTGATTTCTTTGTTGTTTATCTTCTGTGGCGGGGAATTCGTGTGCGTTTCTGTGCCCTTTTCTGTATTCTATTTTGTATCTATATCTGTCGGCAATGCACTATTTACTATGTATTTTATTGTTTATTTTCAGTGGTGCTTCATATACAATTTTCCTTACAATAATATTATTATTTAAGTTGCCTATCAAGATCTATTACCATGGCAGGTCCCACCTGATGTCTTCTACCATGGGACCTCTCGCTGTATACTCTTGTACATTGTTTTCTTTTATTTGAAAATAAACTTTCCATTTCAACTTTCAACTTCATGAGGGGAGCGTCTTATGTCCGCCAAGCTCCTGCGAACGACACCTTACCATGCTACGAATGGTCTCGTAAAAAAAGTTCAATGGAACTTTAAAGATGTGTATTAGGCGAACATACCAAGAGCAACCTCGATTATGTGACCGCTATCTAGCGTCGTTGCTATTCGCTTATCGGGAGATACGGCAAGCCAACTTGGGGTTTTCTCCTTTCGAGCTAATTTGCGGCCATCACGTGGACCTTTGAGTGTTCGCAAAGAATTGTGAAACAATGAGATTCTTGATGAGAGTTTCGAACAACGTACACCTATCTTGTCGACGTTCGGAACAGTCTTGAAGAAACATGTAACCTCGCTAACATGCACCAACGAGGAAAGGCTCGCACAAAACATAAGGCCTACTACGCCGCAAGAGTCGGCCGCAGAAGCTACAGACTAGAGACATAGTGCTCATCATCCTGCCGACAGATTCAAATGACAAGGTGCCTTTGAAGTTGTGGGCGCGAGGAACGAAATGAACTATCTCCCTGACATCAACATGCTGAAAAATTTTGAGGAATTGCATGCCAGTTTCTTCATCATGTCTGCAGCCCATGTACAGGAAAACACATCGAACAGTCGTCTCACCTGTCTCGAGAAAAATGTCGATGATGAATATATCCCGCATTAAGTTTGTTCCACACAAAGACAGCCACTGATGCAAAGGTGTCGCCGACATTGGGAACTTGCTTCCATGTGAAGTGCGCAAGAGTATATCAAGGGAACTGACAATATGGGTGCTGACTACGTAAGCCGTTAGAGAACTTCGGCCTGCATTCTTCAGCCTTTGTATTTTTTGTGGTAGTATTGTAGTGTTGTGTCTATGTCGTTTACTGCTTCGGAAGTTACGTGTGCACTGACATTCAGTAGAAGGCGCACCTCTCTTTGTTAGAGACCAGGAAAGTTCCGCTATAACTGTCTTGAAGGGGAGGGGGGTAGTGTCATGAAGCTGTAGTATTGTGCTTGGTGGTAGCGCGAGTAGAGAAAAAGAAGTGCGGAGGGAGAAGAAAAAGTAAAAGAGCATTGAAGCGTGTTCTCTGGTCTTGTCTTCATTGTTCTGGCTCTTGATTTTTGTTATTTGATGCTATCCCCGAGAACCAACTATCTGGAGTGCACCTCCACGCGTTGACACCACTCCGAGAGCCCCGTCTTCACAGAATTCACACGTAGTACGTAGTACGCGCACGACGACAACGAGCGCGACTGGAGCAACAAGAGGAAGTACAGCTAGTTGAAGAAGACAAGCAGCACGCGGCACGAAGCCGATCTAGGTCCAAGACGCCAACACACAGCCGCTCCCGCTCTCAATCGAAGAGCCGCACACATGCGAGGACAAACGGAAGTAGTTCTCAGGTGCACTTCGGTGGAAAAGACAACGGAGGCACGTGGGCGGACAAGGTCAGAGACGCTATCACGCCTCCAAAGAAAAGTGAGTCCCGCAATCCTGATAAAGTGCGAGTAGCTTTGTCAGAACAGGAACTAAGAGAGCTAAAAGCCGCTTATACTAAGCTAACGCTCGAATTAACTGCAATGGGTAAAGCGAACAGCCGTAAACAAACGCTCACACCTGAGCCATTAACCGCTGTCGAAATTCCCCAACTCGTTGAGACGAAGAGACATGAAGAACAAATCGAAGAGTGCCCGCCTTCTAAGAAGCGCGCTTTAACGCAACCGCGAACCACGAAGGACGCTATGGACGCCATGAGCGAGAATATGAGGCTAATGCACGAGAGCATGGTGCGAATGAACGAGAAAACGGACATATTTAGCTCACGAGTACAGAAAATGGAAATGTATCTAAACAATACGGTAGTACCGGCAATGGCAAGGATGAGTTCACAACACATCGTTGCGCAAGGCCCACCTCGCGATGGTTTCACTGCAAGCGAAGGAGGTTACAACGGCCAACATGACAGTGCCGAATAAGACACGCAGTCTCCGCGTCTGGCAATGGAACTGCAGGGGGATCGCCTCAAAAAAGACGGTCCTCCTGCAGATGGTCAAATCAGAAACCGAGAAACCACACGTCATCATGCTACAAGAAACACTCACAACCAAACTGGCCATTACGGGATATACGGCCGAAGTCCCCAGAAAAGAGCAGGGCAGAGGCGTCGCTTTACTGATTGGAAAGAAGATCCCGTACATTCTGCATGAGATCCGCCACACAGCCTGCTATCTAGAACACCTCACGATTGAGATCATACCGAACGACCACGTAGGGAACAAGCAAATCATCTTCCTCACCAATCTATACAGCAGCCCTAAGGATACGAGGCAAGGGTTTAGAGGCATTCTGGCCAAGATTGCGCACATCGCCAAAGACAGTCCGCTGATTATAGGTGGAGATTTTAACGCCCCACACCAGGCTTGGGGTTACGCGAATCCCTCTAGCAAGGGAAATCGTCCTCTCACGACAGCCTCCGATCTCGACTTCACGCTGATCACAGACCCGGAGACCCCAACCAGATGTGGCACTTCCACATGTCGAGACACCACACCGGACCTTACTTTTGTCCGGGGCCTAGAAAAATAAGCCTGGCACAACTCAGGAATAGACTTTGGGAGTGACCACTATATTCTCCGAATTGATGCAGAGATACCGGGAAAGAGGCAAAGGGAATACAAACTTATCGATTGGGACAAATTTCGTGCAATACGGGCGCAGCCATCCAACTCATCAGGAGCAACCACAAAGCACACGATAACGAGGTGGACCGAGCAGCTCAAAGCAGACATCGCAGCCTCGGAACGGACAATTACCACGGACGTTAAGGTAGAGAGGATGGACAGTCGGCTAGCGAATCTTCTCGAAGCCAAACATTCCATTCTATCCAGGTGGAAGGGTCAACGTCTTAACAGAAGACTACGAAGGAAACTTGCCCTAACTCAACAAGACAATTGAGCAATACTGCATGGTTCTCTCCCGACAACAATGGGATGAAGTCTGTAACTCCCTCAATGGGCAAATACGCAGAGGAAGTGGGTGGGGACTCATAAAACACCTCCTCGACGAACACGGAGCAAAGTCCAAAACTATGCAACGGATCAGGCTAAGTAAATTAGTACATCGCGAGAAGCAAATCAGTACCGCCGAAGCCCTTCTGGATGACCTTGCCAAACGATACTTACCGCTTAAATCGGGGCTACCCAGTACCTTACAAAGGAACAGCTATGACGGTGCGCCAAACTCAGAGCTAGATACGGACTTCACAGAAAGCGAAGTACACTTCGCAATTCACGAACTCAACAGTAACTCTGCAGCCGGCCCCGATGGTATCACAAATCGGGCTCTCCGAAACTTAGAGGACGACTCGGTCACGTTCCTAACGCAACAAATCAATGAAGTCTGGAAAACTAGCCAACTACCTGCAGAGTGGAAGCACGCCAATACGATCCTCATCCCAAAACCGGGCAAGCCGCTGGGCCTACCCAACCTAAGGCTGATCTCACTGACGTCCTGCCTAGGAAAGCTAGCCGAACACGTCATCCTGAATAGACTATCGCAATACGTAGAAGAAAAGGAGTACTTCCCTTACAATATGATTGGCTTTAGGCCAAGTCTCGCAACGCAAGACGCTATGCTACGCATCAAGAAAAGTCTGTTGGACCGCCCCACACGAGACACCAAGGCGCTACTGGGTCTCGACGTGGAGCAAGCTTTTGACAAAATCCAACATCAAGCCATTCTCAAAGCCATATCTGACCACAATCTCGGAACACGTTTCTACCACTACGTCAAGGCGTTTCTGCAGGATCGAACGGCCACTATCCGGATAGGCGAACACGTCTCGGAGAGCTTTAATCGGGGCGATAAGGGAACACCACAAGGCTCAGTGCTTTCACCATTCTTATTTAACTTGGCGATGACAAAGCTTTCTCGCGCATTGGGTGAAATTGCTGATGTGGAGCACACCATATACGCAGACGATGTTACCATCTGGAGCACCGGTGGCAGCGATGCCGAATTAGAAGCGCGCATGCAAGAAGCCATCACGGTTACCGAGGCCCATCTTGCCCCAATGGGACTTCGCTGCTCTTCTAGAAAATCCGAGCTACTCATCTACCACCCCCCAAGACCAGGCCGCCCGTCCAACGACTGGCGCCGACACCACACACCATGCATAGAGTTACACGACAGGGATGGAAATCGCATACCCACGGTCGATAAAATACGAATTCTAGGACTAATCATCCAAAGCAACGGGTCCAACTGGGCGATGCTTGACAGCATCACGATCAAGATTGCAAACGCGATCCGGATGTTTCGGCGCATCATGAATAGGCACAGTGGACTGAGCGAGGACAACGCTATTCAAATGGTCCATGCTTTTGTACTCTGTCACATCACATACGTGGCTGCAATGCTCAACTGGAAAAAGGAACATCAGAGAAGGCTTGAGGTACACAAACGCCGAGCTTTCAAGACAGCGTTGGGGCTCCCCGATAATGCCTCCACTGAACTACTCTTACAGCTAGGAGTTCATAATACCCTTGCCGAAATCATCGAGGCACCGCACACGGCACAGATTGCACGCCTATCAAGCACCAAAGCGGGCAGAGAGATTCTCGTTAAGCTCGGCCTGAACACCATAGTAGAAAAGGACAACGTCCTGCAGTTACCTAAAGTCGTGCGAGAAGCGATCAAAGTGTCCCCCTTCCCAAGAAACGTACACCCGATCCGCAATCAAGGAAGAAGGCTCGCCCGCGCCAAAGCCCTCGCTGCGGACGGGGCACAGTTCCCCGACCAGACAGCTTTCGTGGATGCAGCGTACATACCGGGAAAGCATGCCTACTCGGTAGCAGTAGTCGACGGACACGGGCGTACGCGCAACTCACTCACACTTCACACCAAGAAGCCAGAGGTAGCTGAACAAGCAGCGATAGCACTAGCTCTAAAAGACTTGGACTTCACAACTGTATACAGCGACTCTAGAGCAGCCACTCGAGCTTTCGCCAAGGGCGGAATAGACAAGACGACGCTACGGATCTTAGGCGGAAGTAACATCACCGATCACTCCATCGTATGGTTCCCGGCACACATGGGCAGCTTAGGGGGCGGCCTGCGGAATCTCAATGAGATCGCACACGAGGCGGCACGAGGACTCATCGACCGCGTCCCTCCGGTTTCCCCTGCTACTCCACATATCGAGTACAGAGATCAATTATTCACGTACAACGAGCTCACTAAACACTTTTATCTAGGCAGACGAGCATTTCCCCTCCCGGATAAGAAATTAACCCGCAGCCAATCAGTCACGTTACGCTTGCTCCAAACGAACTCATACCCCAACCCCTGGCGCATGAAGCACATCGACCCAGACTACGACGGACAACATGTGTGTGAACGGTGCAGTGACCGTGTAGACTTAAACTATATGCTGTGTGGTTGTGCAGCGAGCGACGCCTACGCCAAGAACAAGGAACGTTGGGACAAAGTTTTAAAAAGTGCTTCACTACATGATCAGCTTCGGGCTGTCCAGGAGGCCCGCGCGGCGGCGGAGAGCTTCGGGCTCTCTGTTCCGACGTGGCAGCTGCCCTCTACACCTGGCGCCTAGCCGAGTGTCCTCCAGGACCCCTACTGTGGGAAATAAAGTTTTGCCAAACCAAACCAAACCTCATTGACATTTTTGGGGACGGAGTCTCAGTTTCTGCCCTTATTGACACTGGCGCCCACATTTCCGTCCTCAGTTCCTCGCTCCGTCAACGCCTCAACAAAGACCTCACACCCGCTTCCTCATCTACCGTTCGTGTGGCTGATGGCAACACAGCTACTGTGATTGGTATGTGTACTGCGAAAATTACCAATGCCGAGCGCCATATCCCTGTGCTATTTACAGTCTTCACCAGTTGCCCTCACGACGTTATATTAGGACTCAACTTTTTGACTGCCCATTCCGCGCTCAATGACTGTTCTTCTGGACTGCTTCATCTGGACCTGCCACTCTGTCCTGACAAACAGGCCTCCGATACTACAACGCTCTGTCTCCGCTCCTCTACATTTACTCGCATGCCGCCAGAAGCTGCAGTGTATGTGCTCATGTCACCTTTCCCCTCCGTTTCTGATGGCGACTACGTTGTTCGCCCCACAACCGATGTGACACTTCAGCGTAGAATCACTCTCCCTCATAACATCGTGCGCGTACAAAATAACAACGCTTATATTCCACTCTTGAACTTCGGCCTTTTTGTGCACGTTCTACCTGAGGGCATTACTCTCGCCGAACTGACCCCACTGTCTGACGTCACAGTTGCCGCTCTTTTACCTGACCCTACTGCTAAAGTGTCGACACGACCTGCACCGTCCCCATCTTCGGAGGCCCGTATATCAGGAATGGCTGCACCTAATTTGCACCCTGACCGTGCTACAGCATTTACGAGTCTTCTGAATTCGTACAGTGATATTTTCGATTTTGGTGACCGCCCCTTAGGAGAAACGTCCCTCGTTACACATCGTATCGACATCGGAGGCGTCCGCCCGATTCACAGACCTTATCGAGTCGCCATTTTTGAACGATGCGTCATACAAGATGAAGTGGACAAGATGTTAGCAAAAAACATATAGGGCCTTCGAGCAGTCCCTGGGCGTCGCCTGCCGTGCTTGTTAAAACGAAGGACAATACCTGGAGTCTGCGTTGATTACAGACACCTCAACAAAATTACAAAGAAAGACGTTTACCCGCTCCCCAGGATAGATGATGCCCTCGACTGCTTGCACGGTGCCAGCTATTTCTCTTCCATTAATCTCCGTTCCAGTTATTGGCAGATCGCAGTCGACGGCCGGAACCGAGAGAAGACCGCCTTTGTCACTCCCGATGGCCTGTATCATTTCAAGGTGATGCCTTTCGGCTTGTGTAATGCGCCCGCAACATTCGAGCGCATGATGGACTCTCTCCTGCGCGGCTTGAAATGGACGACGTGCTTGTGCTATCTCGATGACGTCATTGTATTTTCTTCTACATTCGAGAGCCATCTCCATCGCCTTCATGCCATTCTTGGCATCTTCCGAAGAGCTGGCCTTCAGCTGAACTCGAAGAAATGTAGCTTCGGCCGACGTGAACTCAAGGTGCTCGGTCATGTGGTCGACGACCGTGGCGTTCAACCAGATCCAGACAAAATACGTGCTGTAAGTGCATTTCCTACACCCCGCTATACCAGTGACGTGCGTAGTTTTCTTGGGCTTTGCTCCTATTTTCGGTGGTTTGTACCCAACTTTGCGGACACGGCTCGTCCACTCACTATTATTTTAAAAAGCGCGAACACGAAGACAAAGGACAAGATAAAAGAAAGCCACAGTACAAGCGCTGACTCACAACTATGCCTAAGACATTTACTCCAAGGCCCAGAAAAAACAAACATGAAGAAAGCGCAACAATTACGTGAAACAACCCCTGGATTCACCTGTTTAACGCTGTGTTAGCGCTGTTTAAAGTAATAATGAATAAATACCAACTCACCCAACAAAGTATGTTGGTTCGTCCACTCACTAATCTTTTGAAGAACGACGCTCCATTTTGCTGGGACCAAGAACAATCCCAAGCCTTTTCTGCGCTCATTACAGCTGTCACTAACCCGCCCGCCCTGGCACACTTCAATCCTTCGCCGCCCGTTCTCCGTCATCACCGACCATCATGCCTTATGCTGGCTTTCTAAGCTGAAGGACCCTACTGGTCACCTGGATCGTTGGGCCCTACGCCTTCAGGAATACACGTTTTCTGTCGTCCACAAGTCTGGCCGGCTGCACGCTGACGCCGATTGCCTGTCCCGCAACGCGGTAGATCCGCCACCTGCGAGCGGGTGCGACGATGACACAGGTGTTGGCCATCTCTGACTTTTCAAACATTCGCCATGAGCAGCGCTTAGACCCGAAGCTTTGCCGCATTATCAATCGCCTCAGCACTGATCACCTTGATGCTACCCTTGCTCTGTTTGTGCTCCACAACGGCACCTGATACCGAAGGAATATGCGACCGGATGGCGCCGAGCTTCTGCTCGTAGTCCCCAAACAGCTGCGTACCACCGTTCTTCAACAGCTGCACGACACACCCACAGCGGGCATCTTGGCGTATCTCGTACGTACGATAGCGTCCGCCACCGCTTCTTTTGGCCAGGCCTCTATCGCTCTGTTCGTCGTTACGTGGCTTCTTGCGACCGGTGTCAGCGACGGAAGAAGCCCTCAGGTATGCCTGCTGGATCCCTGCTGCCGATCGACATCCCAGTAGACCCGTTTTCCCGAGTTCGCGTTGACCTCCTCGGGCTTTTCCCACTTTCTGCGTCTGGGATAAGTGGATTGCGGTGGCCACGGATTATACTACGCGCTACGCTGTCACCCGAGCGATACCCACCAGCTGTGCAACTGACGTGGCTGCGTTTCTTCTCGACGACGTCATCCTGCTCCATGGTGCTTCACGCCAGCTGCTGACTGACCATGGCCGTTGCTTTCCTGCTCGAGTAGTCGAAGAAATTCTTCGGTAGTGTTCAGTTAAGCACTACTTTACCACCGCTTACCATCCACAAACGAACGGCCTCGCCGAACGCCTCAACCGCACGCTCACGGACATGCTGTCAATGTATGTGTCGGATGATCACCATGACTGGGATATTACTTTGCCGTTTGTAACTTTCGCGTGCAATTCCTCTCGTCACGATCCAATGGACTACTGACCGTTTTATCTTCTATACGGCCGCGGCCCTCCCCTTCCTTTTGACAGCGTACTGCCTCCCACCGCTAAAGCCAGTTGCTACGTTCGTGATGCCATCTCCCGTGCTGACGCCGCCCGTGTTATTGCTCACCGCCGACTGGCCTCCTCCCAAAATTCTCAAAAACGGCGCCATGATTCTCGCCACCGGGATTGTCACTACTCTCCGGGCTCTCTCGTCTTTCTCTAAACTCCCGCTCGTAAAGTTGGGCTGTGTGAGAAGCTCTTGCCATGCTACGCAGGACCCTGCCTTGTTTTACGGTCAGTCACTTCTGTGACATACGATGTCGCCCCTGTACATCCGCCGCGACAGTCCTCTATGCAAGGCACCGAGATTGTTCATGTCGCCAGAATGAAGCCGTACTACCCTTGCAGTAGTTCGTCCTAGTGCGCACCGGGATTGTGCTTTTCGTGGGGGGTTAATGTGACATATATGCCCTGCATCGCTGGACGTTAAAGAAGACAACGATCAGCAACAGTGACACAGCAGACGACAAAGTGGTAGCAACGTTTAGTGCTAGAAGAAGGTTGACGCTTCTGTGCTTTTGTGCTTTATGTGCTGTGTCATCCTGGACTAGCCTTCGTGCACTAACCTTGCCACGTATCAATATGATGTGGGCGTGCAAAGGCCATAAGCCACCCTCAGAACTCTTGCCTGGTCCCTCTAAAGAAGCTCAGCGACGATTCTGGCATTCAGTTCAAGGCCGTCGAACGGGCCGGCGTCGCCAAAGGTCTCCACGGCCTGCAGGACGCTAGCTGACTTCCCTAAATCCTCCACTTATTGTTAATAAAGTTTTATCAGCCTCAGCCTCGTATACAACATCACGTTTACAAACAAAGGGGGCGCACACGACGACGCAGAAGACTCGGAGGTAAAAGGTGGCTCATAACCAATACGAATACACGGAGGCGAAAGTTTACAATGCAGATTTCTGATTTTAAGGGGGAGCCAGAGTGTAGTTTTCAAGCGATAGCTTCAATACGCGAAGTAAAGCCAAGGTCACCGAATGCTTCCGGTGACCTTCAAAACCTTTCGATGTCAAGTTATAACTTAAGCAACACTCACTCAGGGTAGCTCTTTCCTCACCAAAGGTTTAGGTTGAGGTTAAACTCACGGTCCAAGGCCAACACTATGGCCAAGGTCAAAGGTGAGCAACGGCGTGACGAGACACGTTCGTTGACAGAAATCTCGGATATATATAGAGGCACGCCGTGCTCCTCGAGCGGAGTTATCGCTCACGATATGGGTTTACGCGACACTATATCACAGCCAGTTTTTTGACACAGAGCACCGTGAGTATCTAAGTATGAAACATAATTTCAAAGGCGCAGTATTTTTGAATAGGGGAAACGGATGGAGGTGCGAGTTAGGGTCGCTCTGATGCGACCTATCATCGGCTTTACCGCGGTGTACCCGGATCGCTCTGGTGCGACCTATCATCGGCTTTACCGCAACCGTTCATCCCGGAGGCCTTTCGTCGTGCCATTTTCCATTCCCTCCATGACATCTGCCATCCTAGTATTCGAACCACGCAGCGCCTCGTTACCCAGCGGTACGTCTGGCCGAACATTAACACCGACGTTCGCCAGTGGGCCGCTCGTGCCTTGCTTGCCAGTCTGCCAAAGTGACACGTCATAGCAAGACTCCCCGTCAGTCTTTCCTGCCGCCTGGATCGCGCTTTGACCATATTCATCTTGACCTGGTTGGACCACTTCCCCTCTCTCAGGGCTACAAGTATATTCTGACGATGGTTGACCACTTCACCCGTTGGGCCGAAGCCGCGCCAATTCCGGATATTACTGCGCAAACAGCTGCCAGAGCTTTCGTCACAGCATGGGTTTCCCGCTTCGACTGCCCCGGCATTGTTACCACGGATCGCAGCCTCCGGTTCGAATGTGCCCTCTTCACTTCGCTCACATGGCTTACTCGGCACTAAGCACTGCCGCACCACATCATACCATCCCTGTGCAAACGGCATTGTCGAACGCCTCCATCGCCAGCTCAAGGCTGCCCTCACTGCGCGCCTGGACCGCGAGCACTGGGTCGACCACCTGCCTATGGTGCTCCTAGGCCTACGTGCCTCTCGCGTCGTGACCTTGGCTGTTCAGCGGCCGAACTCGTCTTCGGTACATCCCTGCGGCTTCCCGGAGACTTGTTGGTTCCTTCGGCTTCCTCATCCCAGCCCCTACAATACCTTCATCGCCTACAAGACTGCCTTCAGCATCTGCGTCCAGTGCCGCCTTGCTCATCTGCCCATAAAGTCTTTGTGCAAACAGACCTTGCTTCCTCGACTCATGTGTTTCTCAGGCGAGACGCCGTAAAGGCGCCTCTTACCCCCTCATACGACTGCCCGTACCGCCTCCTCAACAGAACGACAAAGTCAGCGACAATCCTGCTGGATGGTCGTGAAGAGGTCGTCTCTCTATATCGCCTCTAACCCGCGTACCTCGAGACACCTCCACATGAGCTCCCCTCAGATGTTTCTGGCTTATCTGCAGGCCTGCTTGCCGCCGTGGCACCCCCCTATCTGCACCATCGGCGCGTACATTTCGCCGTTCCGGCTAGGCGGGGCGCCCTATAGCACCCGCCGGTGTTTAAACCGGAGCGCTGAGGTCAGCGTTACCAGCCCGTGTTAGAGGAAGATAATGATGTACAGCGCGTGCTCGGAGCGCAAGCACGGCACGAGCTGTTCAGAATGAGAAGCCTGCCACGCTGGTCATCTTGTTCTGGTGCTCCGCTGCGACCCTGCAAATTCGCGACAGCGTTTTAGTTTGCTAAATGTAAGTGTTCATAGAAGTCCAAAATGATATGGATGAAAATTGAAGGCATTGTTTCCCGTAATCAGTACTCACGAAGGCATTGTTTCCCGTAGTTAGTACTCACCTAAGGTAGTAGAAAATTATTACTAAGAGCGCGGTTGTTTGTTATCGTGCCGGGAGGAAAAATGCTAAGTTGGAGCTGATGGTGAAGAATCTTAAAGAATAGAATACCGATATTTTATAAATACAAAGAGCCGAGAGGGGTAGAACATTCAAATTCATGAACAAAATGTGCGACGGTGGCATTCGAGTTGAGGAGGTTATAATGCATATGGCTTGCGTTCGCAGTTTTATTAATGGCCAAAGATGAACATGATAGGCGTTACCCCAGGGTGGAGTTCCGTAGTTTAAGTGGCTGTGGACGAATGCGTAGTAAAGTGATAGTAACGTGTGGATTGGGAGAGAGAGAGAAAGCACTTTATTTGCATTCGTCAGAGAGTATGGATGTTCGGGTGAGATGAAGCTCTCCTTTCACCGTCTATTTGCCCCCTAGACGTCGGCCGGAATCATTTGGCTTCCGGCAGCGGCCTGGGCTTGATGGATGACTTGTGTTTATATTTGTTCTTCCTGGCTCCCTTCTTTTGAGCGGTGGGAGGCTATACTGGCCACATCAGACCCGTTAACGCAAGTTCGGGTTACTGAGCGGGCTCAAAAGGTCGCCGAAAGCAACGGCCTTGAGGCCATCTAAGTGTAGCGCCCACAAATCGCTCATTGCTGACAATAAATGTTTTCCAATCCAAAATCCTGGCTGTGAAGGCAGGATTCCCATGACTCTTTATTTCCATGTATCCCCGTTTAGCGCTGGGCAAGCCCAAAGCATATGATTTAGGGTAGCTATGCCTCCAGGTTTTACATTCAGAAGAGTGCACCTCAGGATGCCATTTGTGTGGGATATGCGGGTTTGCAAAGGTGCCTGTCTGCAGTTTCCGCCAGATTATTTCTTCCTGTTTTGTGAGAGATCTATGATGGGGGGGGGGGGAGAGTTCTCCTGGACATTCTCCAGATAGATAGATAGATAGATAGATAGATAGATAGATAGATAGATAGA
>JAJIZL010074084.1:0-28979 GCA_023969395.1 Amblyomma maculatum | reverse complement strand
ACATACATACATACACACATACATACATACACACATACATACATACATACATACATACATACATACATACATACATACATACATACATACATACATACATACATACATACATACATACATACATACATACATACATACATACATACATACATACATACATACATACATACATACATACATACATACATACATACATACATACATACATACATACATACATACATACCCCCATACATATAAATGCTCATAATTCTACGTTAAATCGGGACGTTGCATATATGTTGAACAGTATTTCACGTAATGTGAGATATTTATGCTGTATGCTATAGAATATGTGTGAGATAATACAGATAAAAAGTGAGGTGTTCGCGATTAACCGAGTAATTTGCAGAATGTATGCGATAGAGGATTCTCAAAGGGTGCTTCAGGCAGGAGCCTTTAACGCCCTCGTGTTATGCCCGTGAACACAAATTTTATCTGTTCTCCAAATTTTCGCGTAGTATAATTTACTACTTTACAGCTGAATTTCAGTGTACCTAGCTGCTTTTCGAAGGGGTGTAAAAGAGAGAAGTGAAGCAGACCGACTCTCAGAATTAGTAATCCATATCAAAAAGAATAAAATAAGATTGAAAAAGAGTGACAGGAACGGCAAATTGAATTAACAGCAGAAAAACATTTAATGTACGCGTTGTTTAATCAAACATAAATCTCAGGAAATTAATTTTACTGCGTAAAACCCAACATTAAATTACGAGCAGAAACTCAAACCCCTGAGTTTAGATGAGTACAAATGAGTACAAAGGTTTTATTGTAGACTCAAAAAGCACAAGAATTACAACAAAAAGGCCTAGCTTCCACTGGAGATAATATTTTCAGAATTTTTGTTCATTTGCAGGGCGGAAATAGCTCAAGTAAAATGAATGAATTTCGGCAGCACTAGGCAAAATGAAGAATCATCCAACATCATAAAATAGGTCTCGAGCTGCTGCTTTTATCCAAATCATTGACCCCGCAAACTGAACTAAGAGCCAGACGTCCTACAGGGGCATGTTTTTCGGGACTTCAGACGCAAGAGGTTTTCATCATTGGGTTGTATACAATTCGGAAGCGGATTTTCTTAGAAGTGAGGTGATCCAAACCCCTCCTTACCAAGGTTCCCTGTAAGACTGAGCAAATCGCACATAAAAGAGCCCACCAAAACAAGCTGGAAATTTAGGACAATACCTTGTATTTTAATGTGTATCCAGGAACAAAATGCTTTGTGCCGTATGGCTAAGCACTGAGCTTCAGAAAATGTTTTGTGACCTGAAAGCGTGCAGAATACTGCCACATATCCTCGATGCGTTTCACCTCCTTTTTTTTTTTGTGCGATTTTAACTCATTTTCTCTAGAATTGAAGAAAATGTTTTGAACAAACGCACCCATAGATAATACTGTTGCTTCCGGCATTTCATTATGCCTTTTTCAAGAGCGGATACAACATCCATTCTTACGAACTGTAGGGAGATTGCTACGGCAGCTTACTGGGCCCAGCCAAGACGCCCGACACATTCGTCTAAAAAAGCTAGATGGAACTTTGAAATTTTATATTCCGCGTGATATTCCGCGTCATCATGCATGCTTGGTACATTAACTTCGTTTAAACGTGGCTTTCACGCGGAAGTACTTACATTTAATTGGACAGGTGGACTCCCCGGAATGTTCAACTTGTGCCATCCCCGAGACTGCGGACCATATATTATTGGCGTGCTTCGTGTATGCATGTGAAAGAAATGTGCTAGCCGCTTCCTTGAAGCGTTTGGGCAAGAGGCCTTTGTCGGAGGAACTGCTGCTGGGCGCTTGGCAGGACAAGGGGAAGGGTGTCCAGGGAGTGCGTGCTCTTTGCCGTTTTTTGTGCGCCAGCGGGCTTGATTCGCACTTGTGAGGCAAGCTACTGTCTCTGTATATATATTTCATATGCCTTCTCCCACATCGTCATCCATCATGATCTTCTTGCTTCTCCTCTTCCCCTTCCCCAATGCAGAGTAGCAGGCTAGATTTTAATCATTCCGGTCAACCTCTCTGCCTTTCCTATCAATAAATCCATCTATCTATTGAGTTAAGAACTGCTAAGACAAACCTAGCTGCCCAACAAACGAAAAGATCGAGAACTTTCATGAAGTCCTATGCAACGAGAGAGAACAAAAAATAACATGGGTAACAAGCGCCTGTAGGAAAGGCTTTGCCAAAGGAAATAAAATTCGTTTTTGTGAAAATCACCAGCGAGAAAAAGAGATTACGTAAACTACTGAAACTAACACAAAAAAGGAACTGTAAATAATACTCGCTGCTTGATAGGTCCTGTTGATGAAATGTCAATCACGCATCATTGATTAAGAGTATGTCTGAAGCTAGACAATTTGAAGTAAATGTTTATCACAACTTTATTTTTCTCACTTGCAATACTTGCATTCAACTTCGAGTTTGTTGTTCAGGCAGTGAAAAGCGAAATACTTGCACAGCTGCTTCTCTTTCCACAAAATCAGATTTTTCTCATGGCTTTTTAGTGACTGTTTCTTACACGTTAAATGACCGTTGTTTGGTTTAGAGCTCATCATGTTCGAGAGTCAAATTTTGCTTTACTAGTATAGCGTGACAGTCATTCTGTCACGCTATGGCATTTCAATTACGTCATTGACATAACATACTTTGTAGGGCTACATTCGACTTTTTATTGCGTAAGCAATACTACGCCACGTTTCAGCCCGTCGCGTAAACCCGGCCAGTAGCCACGTTTTACCATTAGAGCGACCGCAGATGGGGCCCCACATCAAGCCGTCGGGTAAACCCGGTCGGTAGCCACGCCGTGACACTGAAGAAGAAGAAGAAGAAGGGAAGCAACGTCAACTTTGTGTAAGCAACCTACCTGGTTTCACTAAAGCTAAGCCCCAGCTAATGTTTTGTAATTTCTCAGATCAGATATATAAGTGTAAACATTTTGCGCGCTCACACAATTTTCGGCATTAGCAATTGGTGAATTTATCACCTTGAAGGCAATGTGGCTTTCTGCACATCTCCATTGTATACGCAATGAAAAAACACCGGTGCGTAATAAGTGCCTATAACCAATACACGTATATTATTATCCACTAATTTATTTATTCTGTTGAAACAAGACAGAGGATTCCTCTCTTTATAGTAACGGTCTATAGAAGAATGAAGCCCAACCTTCTTGGACGTCGATTCTGACTATCAAGCAACAATTAAATATTGCAAAGCACTCTTAGGAACATGCTAACAGGCGTTTATCAACATTCCGATGAAAACCAAAAACCTTGCCTTTGAAGTTTTTCCTAACACACATAGAGTAAAAAAGCCATAAAAAACTAATGGATGCTTTTTTTTCGTATTCACCATACCAGCGACAATGACCAACCCTCTTCTGTTGCTAGCAAAAATGCTGCTGCTGCCACAAATAATACCAGTGAGAGCTACTTCAGAGTACTTAAATTTGTTGCTTCTAACCTGTTTTTGCAACAATTTTGATGTTGTGCAGACTTCTGTCTTCATTTAGGCTATCTTCATAAGCTAGCCTCGTTAATTGTCCGAAGGAATATACAATCAAGGGTATGCGTGCTCAATCACTTGTTTTATGGCACTGCTGCGTTTAAGTCAGAAAAGAAAATCCCACTGAGAAAACAGTAAATGAGGAGTCTGGCAGTTCTTAAGATATATTTATTCCCTATAGAACATAATACTCATAGTTATACACTATTCGTAGGATAGCTGGGGACTGTAGAAATAAAGTTGTCGTAGTCATGCTTAGTTTCAGAGTCACACCCAAGACACAGTCATTTTTCTCTTTCTTCTGCAGTGTCCCTTGTTGCCCTCGCTGGATGCGCGTGTTTACTCTTATTAACGCCCCGCTACTTGGCATGCAATGAAGCATCTGAGGTGAAGGCTCAGAGCGACCTACTAAGTTATGAAAAAAATAGCTTTCTCCTACTATCCACAAGCTGCAGAACTGAAAGGTTACAATTCTTGTCGTCTTCTGGTAAACGTATTACGCAAACCTTCAAATATTATATGTCATGGGCTGCTGATAAAAGACGAATATTCAACAACAGAAATCAATTTCTTCGAAACAAAACGAAAAAACGAAGTGTAGCCAATAGATAAAAAAAAAGCGTCATCGGGCCCACCAGATAAAAATGTGGATAATGCGAGCAGAAAACTGCGCCTATTCGTAGCTTTCCTTCCGTTATATTTTGAACATGTTCTATAAATATTGCCACAGTCTTAGAACCTTCGGCGTTATTTTTACAATCCTAATTGCTAGCTAAAAAGCATTACCGGGGATTGCTTTACACACTATGCATGCCGAGTAGACGGTTCACAAAAAGAAGGTAATAGCGTTTTTTTTTTTCTTAAAAAGCCATATGAGTCTTCCATCCCGACCAAAATGGATGCGATAAATGCTGCTCCTAAGAAAAAGCATTGTTCCGAACATAAAGCATACGTATAACCGAGCTCTGAATGTGTGTTACCCTCGTCCAGAAACAGTTATAATTTTTTTGGTTTCATCGCTGATGAACGCCTAACCAACTATCATCAAGATTATATGACGAAAAGATCTTGCAACACTAATACTCTCTGAAAGGTATTAAAGCGGAAAAATCCACACGGGAAAACCAACTCATGTTATTTCTTGATATTGGAAACGTAAAAGGCTTGAGTGACAAACAAGCATCATCAACAATAAAAAAAGACCTCTGGATGCCAAAGCTTGTTGCTCGATTTTTCTGTTATTACGGCATCTAAAACGGCCGCTATCGCTAAGTGTTGCGGAAACAAAAGCTTGTTATAAAGAAAGCTAGAATAAAAATAATGAAGTTTCTAAAAAGCTCGGCTGCTCGTGTTATTTACTCTCTTCACAGCGGATAACGGCGCTTTCCTTAAGAGGGCTTAACCGCAGTAGTGTAGCACGATCGAAGAGTGTTTAGCTTTCTTCTTTGATATCTTACCTAAATGCTCGACCAGTATTGCGGGGCTTTATTTCTCGCGCAATGTGTCTTCTTTTTCCGTTCATTTATTATCGGCAAGGTACGTCGAGCACTCCCCCTTCAACATTCCTCGCTACCGCTAAAGAGCTTAACAGGGACCGCTTACTGAAGCCAAAGAGCAATAAAACCGCTTTAGAAGACGCTTTTCTCAGGATTAGTGCCAGCACACTATGGCAGCACCGTACCCTTTAAAGAACATAGGCTTTGTATCAGCGTCTTTTTGTCGAAAGTGGCTGTCAATAGCGAGATCTAGACGTTACCACAAAAGTGCGGACCTGCCATTGTGCTTCTCAATACGCGCAATATTTTTTTTTGTAGCTCATGGAGGTCGTCCTGAGGACGGCAATGAAATTCGGCGAGCCATACCTGTAGTCGGAATAAAGGTGGTGAAAGATGATACTTGCCTTTTCATGCCCATTCACAAGTTTCTATGAGCGTGTGGCGCAGGCACGCAGATAATTAACTGCGCACATCCACGGTATGTGATTCCTCATTTTGCCTGTATTTATTCATTAATATATTAACTGGTAGAAATTCAGTACTGTTCTCTTAGGACATTTTTCCTTGGGAGCATTCGGGCACCCTAATAGTGTACCATGCCGATAAAACTGGCGAAATTAAAAAATAATGTACGTAATAGAAGACATTCGCTAACCACGTTTGCCTTGAATTTCACTCCTGTTGTGACGTATAAGCGTACTAAAATTTCCTCCCAGCACCCGCGTGCTTCCACGTGCGATTTTTCTCCCTTCTCAACATCATATGTTTATTTCCAACCTGAAAATAACCTGATTTTTGTCGAATGAATCTTTTCTGCAAATTCTATGCATAATGCGCTTTGTAGTAAATAGCTGTAAACCCCTTTCTTGAATAATTAGTCACCGCAGTTTCGAACTCGTTTATGCTTAACAGATGATATCTGCACCAAAATATTTAGTCAATCTCTTAATAAGTTTGCAAATCGGTAAGGTACTCTGGAAATATTTATACCACCGCATTCCTGGCTAGCTTTAGGTTTACAGGAGCCATAGTATGAAACTTCGCGTCACCTGTCTCCCAGACACACTTAAATGCGTTATCTGGACCCCAGGGCATCTAGGCTTGGAAGGAAACGATTGCTTCTATGGCGCTGTCCGAGTTCTCTTCTGAGACTCACCTCTTCGGCTGCTACACCATCCCGGCAGAAGATATCCGCTCGCAGCTAAAAGAGAGGTTCCAAAGGGGAGGAGGTTAGCTTTTGGCGCCTACAGAAATGAACCTGAAATGTCTGAACAAGAACCAACAGCAAGAAAAACGTATGATCAAGGTACAAACCAAGCTTGTGGCCACACTTGGCATTTAACACTTTATTGAGACGCGTGAGGAAGAGAGATGCACCACTGGATGATCACGCTGTGTTTCTTCTGTGTTCACGACCTAACACGCTTACTTTCGCAATGAGGGGTATTCAAAAAGGCCCGCCATTTAGGAGGAAAAATGAGAACTACTATGCGCCATCATATTAGGGGCTCCGAAAACAAACTGCGTGGTGGCTCCACGCTGTTTAGTGACATGGTCGCAACTCTTCCTCCGGAAAAAAATACTGTGCGGCTTCCTGTATACAGCAACAATACAAGAAGGAGTAGGGGAACGAGGTAAACGCACGCTTTTAACTGTGTTTTCATTTCGCAGGCTAAAGACAAAAATAAATGCGATCGATGGAAAGAAAACCATAGTCGTCCGTCCGCGCAATGCTGCTTGCTTCTTGTACCACATTATGACAACATCAAATTCTGCTGCTGCCGTCTAGCGTCACAGCGTCATATATGCTATTCCTTCGTTCCTTACGTCTACTCATTTTATGTTTTACTCATGCTGTCTTTCAAACGCGACATTGTATGCGCACGTGCAAACGCTTGCATGACACGGGTAGCTGCACATAAAGTATAAGAAAGCAGCTGTGTCAGCCCACTTGACTTGGTCGCCCTTCAAGCAAATGAAAATAACAATACTACCGCAGACTAATCAATGGAAGATGACACAGCGCCTGCGTCGAGCTTCGCCTTGCTTGCGCTCTCAAGCCAGTAAGTATTGGTGGGAGTTACACTTGGGACAGGAAGAACAAAGTCAGCAACATTATATTCATAAATAACTTGCATTTGTATATTTGTGGGTAATGATGCTGTACTTCCGCGAAAACATTTCCGAGCTACAGCTTCGATTCCGAGTGAGTTGTGCAGTCTGAATGACTGTACGTGTAATCTGTATATCACCAAACCATTGGTTTTTTAGTTGTTTAGAGCTTGCTTCGTCTGTACTCAGTTCGCGCTTACGTGTTCCGAGCGTTCTTCTCGTCGGCAACATTAATCGTCGTTCGCTAATGTTTCCTTTCATCGCTGATAAACTCCCTTACATTTAGCCTTCAGGCTTCCGTGGGTTTTCCGCGAGATTCTGGCCTCCGAAAAGAACATGAATAATTGCTATGAAATGGGATGAAGCTCCTTTATTTCAGGTCAGTACGGATACGTACGCACGCTCAAAGACATTAAAAACGAATGACTTTGTGCCATGAATCATCATCATCAGCGGCACTATGACCACTTCAGGGCGAAGGCCTCTCCCATGTTCTTCCAATTAACCCGGACCTGTGTTAGCGGCATACACTTTAGCCCCGCGAATTTCTTAATCTCATCAGCCACGCTAGTTTTCAGCCACCCCTTAGTACTACTTAACTTCCGTTGGAATCCAATCGGTTACTCTTAGAGATCATCGGTTATCCTCTCTTCAAACTACATATCCTGCTCATGCCCATTTCTTGTTCTTAAGTTCGACCTGAATATCAGTAACTTGAGTTATTTCTCTGATCCACTCCATGAATGGCAAGTGGTAAAAGGATACTTTGTGGCAAAGTGGTATCCACAGTGCTGCATTTGGGTGCGCAAGACATTAAAAGACAGGTTTCTAAGAAAGGCCGAAACTGCGAGAGACATAAAATTCACCTGTAATACAGATATCTACAATTGAAGTAAATGCCCAGAACGAAGCACAAATGCAAAATGAAGCTTGTGTCGGAGACGAGTAGCTGTCACCTCGAATAGAGCAGAATTCCCGTTGAGAACAGAAAACATAGATAGGGAAATATGGGCAAGAAATCGAGCGACTTAAGTTGCACTTCAATATTCCAAGGGGCGAACTCTAGCAACTAATAGCTGAAGTTTACAAGTTATAACATCATAACCACGTTTTGCAGTGCCAGCTCCCATAAGAAAGATCGAAGATTGCAACCTGCTAAGCATTTTAAGGGATCAAATCACGATTTCATGTTTACACAAGGTTATCTGGCAAAGAACATTAATTTGGTGCACTGATGAAATACATCCAGTCAGATCAATTTCTTTGGCGTGCACGTCGACATAGAAGCCTCAACGGGTGCAGTAGGAATTCCGCTGTTTTCTCTTGGACGGATATTTGTGAGGCGGAAAATTCCGCCAGTGTTGCATCAGTGAGCTTGGGAAGCACTGTCAAATCTTGAATTGACACTGAGGATGGCTAATACAGGATACAGAGCTAACATTCTTCCGAGGCGGCACATGTTCTACCTCGTAACACAGAGCAACCAAAAGCGAAATTCTTGCTGTGCCAAAGACAACATGGCGGTCGCTACAAATGTTGGGAACTTTGCATTTCCTCTATTGCTATGGTAGTCACTGTTCCTTAGGAGCCGTAGGAGAAGATTTTTATGGTATGATCTTAAGTACCTCACGAGACACAGCTGGAGCCCCGTTCTACAATGCAAACCGCGTTGGTGCCTTTTGGCTGTAGTTGTGATAGCGGCAAAATGAAAACAGAAATTGATTTGTCATCACCTGGTAGTTGGGCTTATGATTCAGTCATAAATACATTACCAGTACCCGACTAATACTGAACGGATTGTTGCACTGCGTATATCGCAGATTGGGGAAGGGGGGGGGGGGGGAGGTGACGTGTTATACGCCACGAGTCGAAAATTATATGGCATAAGAAACAGCCTAAAGGAGCCACTATACCCCTGGCTAAGCCCCTGCTTGCGACACACTGGTATGCAGTAAAGTTGTGCAACATGAGCATCATAAATTTACGTATAGGTAGCATTCATTTTCGAATCCTCGCGTAAGGATCGCGTGGCCAGAGCTACCCAGTAATGTACGCAGACGGTGAATAGCATAATTGAGCCTTCTCTTCACCGCGCAGCACATTACCGCCTCCTTTGGTTCTTATCCTTCGATCCAATGCTGCAAGTGTATGCAAATGTGGTCGTCTTAAATTAAACAGAGTAGACATTTATGGGTGAGACTCCCGAACAAGATCTCATTTACATAGCCATTCCCCTCTGAGCAACATCGCACGCGCGTTCCCGTAGGCGGCACAAGGAGAGATGTAGGTCAATGTGGTTGATCGGCGTGCTTTCGCATGCCCTAACTGCCTAGGTGTGCTGTAAAGAGTGCATATCCTTGTCGTGCGAATCTTGGGTCAAAAGGCGGCGCGAACACCAGGAGGGACCACTCGTGTGCATGCATATTTTTGAAAGAACGTACGTCAAGTGCATAGAACAGACAGTGCGCGTGTCTGAATATGCGTGAATAGCTTGAATGCTGCACACGAGGAGCTAATGATGTTCGGAATTCCTTACATACACACATAATTTTATTACCATTCATCAATACAGAGTACATTCTCGTGCCCGCAGAAGCACAAGAGCGCTTTTAGGCGGGCCACGGCAATCGACGAGCGCGTGCCCCACGCCAAAATAAACAATAATAAACTAAAGGTACATCATACAATGCAGTACATGGCAAAAACACTTTCACGTAGCATGCTGTGTAGAATGACTAAACAACCATTTTTGTGCTTCTCGCTTAACTTGAGCAAGAAAAGTCAACTGCACAGTTTCATTTGGCAATCTATTAAAGTTATAGGGAACGGAATAGGCACGACACCTTTTTCCGTTTAAAACGTTCATTTCTGCGAAACACTCTAGGTCTATCCTGAGGGAGTTTGAATTTATTCGAAAGTTTCTTGTGATAAGTACTAAAGCAAAAAGATCTGAAAAGACCTTCATGCACAGGAAAGGCACTAAGACTGGTGTTCAAACTTTTTAGATGAAATAATGATTTCATAAGTTGATGAATGAATCAGTATAAAGGCAATCAATATCTTCAATACGCGTCAAGTAAAAATACAGCAGCGTGGAGTATTTGGGGTATGAGGAAATAGTGCTGTACACTGCGCATATTCGCAACAAGGCTTTACTACGAGATGGACTAAAAGTGTCGAAACCTAGACGGACATCTGACCGTGTGGGATTTGTCCTTCAGTTTTCTGTAATTAGAGCTTCCAATCCGCTTTAAGAACTTAATCTGCCATCTTCCCTCTTCCGAGAAAGTACTTTTCTAGGGCCTATAAAATAAGCAATGTGTCTATTAGTACCGGGTATTTTGCGCATTCCAGAAACGAGGCAACTAAGGGTGCACATAAAAAAAAAAAAAGGAAAAACTTGCGAAATTAGCGGGACCGATTTCTTAGGGCAGCAGAAAAGGTATGTAGCTGTATACGTGCACCCTCATCGGAAAGAAACACTTACTATCCGCGTACAATTGAGTCTTCACATTTTGCCAGAACGAGGTACAAAACTCACTTAGTGAACTCATAAGCAGAGAAATGAGAAAATGAGACGAGAAAGGGACGACACTTTCCCGTAACGATGCTGTTAAGAGAAATCATCGTCAGAGAATGCAAGACAAATTTCCTGGTGTGCCGCAGGCCACCTAATTTTCGAGTCGAATAGCGTTGAAGAAATGGGCGGACAGGCACGTTCTGGGACATGCAGCTCCGTTGCCTTCATTACACAGAACGCAACCGTTCGGTTAGGTGGCAGCCACTTTACCTGCGAAGACATATCCCGTGGTGTTGGTTGGGAACCCTGAAATGAAGTTGCCTGGGGACTCTAGCTCTAATTGCGCGGAAGAAAAAAAAGTTACTAGTAGACATTCAATTTGGCTTTACTACGCCGTTTTCGAAGTCTAATTGCTGACATCACTGAAATTAACACTACCCGAAGGAAGCCGCGCTTCTTCTGTCGCTGTAACAAAATTTGTCACTCCCGAAAAAAGCAAAACATGCAGAGATCACTTTCTTGTTTTGCTTATCTGGCTCTAATTGAGGAGAAATTTACTTGCTCATACAAATTAGTTATTTTTTTGCCTAATTTGGATAGATTACTTAGCTTTGTTTTCGCATGGCTGGTGACACCAGACCACTACATTTTCAGCTTAGCACTCTTCTGGCAGTCTACATTCCTCAAGAGTGTAAGATCTACTACTCAAGATGCATTTTCTGACTTCGCTTCACTAGATCTGAATGGCATTGAATGAAGAAAGATACGGTGCATTCCCTTCATGAAAAACCAGCTTAAGCAAAAAATATTTTGAAATGTTGTAATAAAACGGTGGTGTGAACTTACTGTAATTACGTGCAGGTATCCACCGAGAAGTGACGCATATACTGCGTCTTCCTTTCCCTAAAATACTAACTAAACAAAAAATATAAAGAAACGTGAAATTAAAAGGCGGTGTTAAACGCTCTGTTGGATCTGCTGTTAAGGCGAACCTTGAGCGACTCCCTAAATCCAAGCGTCAAATCGTCTACAACCCCGATAAACTATGCAAAACCATCGTTAACAGAGCTTTTGCTCGTGTAACTAGGTTTAGCCATGCCCAAGTCTCATAATTTCTAATATATATTTACATACCTCTCTTACTGTCTTATCAATAGAGTATGTAAAACAAGAAAGAGACAGTTTATAATGTTACATTAGAATATCGAAAATGCAAGGCGTGTTCAACCTGTACATGTCTAGAAAAAATATATAAGTAATATTCCAGATATTTTTTCGGCTCATTATTTACGCAATTTTTAGGTTGCATTGGACTCGCTATTCTTTTGTCGTCATGGCTGGGGTTCACAAATTTTTTCTTTCATAGAAGAAACAATCGAAGAAGTAAAGTTAATCCTTATGCCCAAATCACGTATGATATGGCATGGGGGCACGACCAAGGATTTCAATGATGGGCTTAAACAGATTCTTCTTCATTGTGCAGGTTCTCAGCTCGGTGTGCGGACGTGAATTCCGCGCTGCTTGTGATCGACTACGTCAGGACCCGTTAATCGGCAACATATCGATTGTCATGGAAGGCGGAAGTAGTTTGGCCAGCTTTTCGCCTGTTATCCTGCCTCTATCTGCCGAAACCAACGAACCCGTATGCACAGCAGTTTGCATTGGACAGTCTTCACGACTACGCAGCATCAAGGTCATCCACAACATTGGTGATGGGGCGTATAAATTCACGCCCGGCCGCATCGGTTATCAGTGAGAATGGTGGCATGACGAGGAATTTAACAATGGGCTTAAACAGATTATGCTTCATTGTGCAGGTTGGTCGGTTGTTCGATTTACCTTATGCCTGGTTTCGATTTGACGATGTGTTGTTGTCGTGCTTCCATGCCACAAAGCATTATTCAACCCGTTCTGTTCGTTGCTTGTGTTGTTATGCGGTAATGCGGAGTGCAATCACGGACACAATCCACAAAACATAGAACCTTCGGATGCCCTTACTGAAGTGCTACAAACAATGAATAATCTATTGAACGCTCTAAAAGAATGGAAACCCTTCAGATGTCTATGGCTTCTTCAATAACAGACCTAAAAGAAGAACAGGAATTCGTCTGCCAGGTGATTTGTGATATAAAAGAAAGACTAGAAATCGTTTAACACCAAATTTCTGCACTTGAGCTGTGGCAGACCGCCCTTAATGAGTTAAGAGATTCCGTAGCTAGCGTTGAAGATGGCCCTTGTATTCTTCGCTCAAGGCTAAACAATGGCGAGGATTGTTCTCGCGAAAATAATTTGATATTTTACGGCGTCCCTGACTCGGCAGATGAAACGTGGTCTGATTCCGGAAAGAAAGTTAGAAGTGTTTGCAAGTACACTCAAGGTAGATATACCAAGAGACAAAATAGCTAGAGCACAGCGACTAGTTCAGTTTCACACGGGAAAAACGCGGGCATGAGTTGTTAAAGTTGAGACGTACAAATGCAAACAACTAGTCCTTTCCAAATGCTCAGACATAAAAACTTTGAAGATAACTCCATATCCATAAGCGAAGATTACTGCCCTGGAACGCGTCACTGCCGGAAAAAGTTCATAGAATGGGGGAACTTCTAAAGCTCATCGTAATCTGGGGTATTTGCTTCGAAATTTTGCTCATGCATGATCATCCATTAAACAAATATTATACACCACCTATGTGCGGTCACAGCTCGAGTACGCTTCACCAATATGGGATCCATTTGACGCTTTACTAACACAGAGCCTGGAGGCCGTACAGAACCGCTCAGCTTGCTTCATGTTAAATAATTTCAACAGGATAGCAAGTGTAACACAAAGGGAACTGCTATTAAACCTTCCCCTATTATCAGATCGCCGAAAACTCTCCCGCATTTGTCTCTTCCACAAATTTATTGTCAAAATAGTATTTTACAGACTCTTTATATCACCCCAGCACCGTTTATTTCTTCGCGGCGAGACCACAATCGGAAAGTTAGCGTACCATATGTTAACGTCGTCATGTATTATCTTTTTTCCCAGGACTAGCAAGGGCTGGAACAAGTTATCTCCTATATTAACAACAATAACTAGTCCTGATAAGTTTAGAAGTGCGCTTGAAAATCCTTTGCGTTGATATGTTTCGAGTGTTTGTTTTTATTCCCCGGTTTTAATCAATATTTTTGTCTGCGTTTTTATTATGCTAGCAAGAAGTTAAAAAAAAACGTTGAACTGCTTATTAATTACGCATGTAAATTTACCATCATGCACTATGTATTTGCATTCTTTTGCATTCTTTTTTCATATGCATCATTTAGTCTTGCGACTTATTTCTGATACCTTGTACTGTATTGACCCGTCCCCGCTTTAATGTACCCCGTATCCGGGGGGTAAAATAAATAAATCAAATTCTAGCGGAAGCTTGGGTGAGTTGGAAAGCATTCATATCATATACAGGATGCGACAAATACTATACATTCAGATGAACAGAAAGTAAACCAAAGCCTTCTTTTGAATTGAAATCATCAGAATATTTTTAAGGTTTACGTAAATTTTGCAAAACGTTTATTCCTACTGCGTATTTGATACATGAACAAAATTTTAAGGTGAAAGCCTGAATGTCTCATGGTAGACAACTCAAGTGGGTAAGGTCTGTCCGCGAGTTATGTTCGCGAGATTCCGCGGGAGTCCGCTGGACATCAGTGGGGTTCTGTCGAACCTTTAAAAAAAATCATCATCCATCGGGAATCAAACTGCTACCTCCCTGATCCCAGTTGACAGCGTTAATCGACTATGCCACGCCGAGAACATGAAAACCATATCTTCGTTTTCTTTATTTAGCGTTTCTGCCGTCTCCATGGCAACGTAAAGGCTTGACGACGTCGCCTTCACTGCAGTCTCTGGGACAAAGTGTGGTGCCGGCCATCTGCGGCCAGCGATCAAGACGAAGCAGCGCATGCAGCGCGCGCCATCAGCGCCGAGTGGAGCTGCTCACAGGCTTCGAATTCTTCACGTAAGAAGCTGCTGTCTTTGTTTTTCAATTAATTATTTATTTCATTTAATCATTAGCTCATTCTTCATCTCATACCCTACTGATGCACTGAGGCAATAAATATCGTTAAACAAAAGCTGCTGTCCTGCACTGGGTGGTCAGCGGGGTTCTGTCAAGTAAACACTACAGTATAGAACCAGTACCAAAGGCTTTCGCCTTTGGGACTCAGGTGCCCAGTCTTAGGTGCCCAAAACTAAGTAATTTGTAGATATGGCTTCAATAGTGAAGGGTGATTAGGAAAGCTCCTCAAGGCCACAAAAATAGTCTGACCCAGAGACCTGCGACATATATGTGTATTATTTTGGTATGTTTTTTGCTGTATTTTGTGCAGGGACAGCGATCATCGTCTGCTTCTATTTGTGCATGTTCCTCGTTTTGGTATTCCACATTTAGGAATAGCACCCAAAACGATATCCGCAGCCATGCCAAACCGAACCATCAACCGTGAATAAACACTTGCTTTTTACTGTCGAACACAAGCAGTGGAGTGCTAAGGTTTTCCATCTCAGACTGTAGCGTCTGTGCTCTAGCAGTGGCCATCGGGTGTAGGTGAGATCTCTGTAGGGAAGGCTGCCCTTTTCTGCTCTTCTTAGGAGGAGCACAGTGGCGGCCGCCTCCTGCAAGGTCAACATAGTGCTCTTGAAGAATAACAAAAGGCAAAATGTAACGATACACTCAGACTATCTTTAACAGCACCTTTTCCTTCCTTGAATTTTGTCAATAGTTTTTAAGTAGGCTTCTGGGGAAAGGACAGCGAAGTATCTGTCTCACTTTTTGGTTGACAAAAACTTAATTTTCATCCTGGTTTGTAGAAAAGTAAAGGAACAGCATGAGATACAGTCTTCAGTGAACACTAGAACCGCGTGAGGGATGGGACAGCGCTTCAACTACAGGCCCCATTTTTCCTTCTTCCAACAAAGCCCGAGCTGAAGGTGGAGTATAGCGACGGCTTTTGACTGAACAAGCTGTATACGCTCTCACACAAAATGAACACTATGGACAAATGCAAGAGCTCAAACATGTAGAGGAGGATAAAGGGCAGATGCTTTGTAACTATTAACCTTGCAAGCTAGTTTCTGGTCCCTGTGTGAATAAAGAAAAATCGCGTGTTCTTTTGTATGTGTTATGATCTGATGCCACACTGGAAATGGATGATCAAAGTTTGCATTACGCAATGCCACTGCCGATATATCTACTTACCTTCCTTGCGATGTGTTTGGCGGGCCATGGTCTGACAGGGGCGTCATCAAGCACGGCTGACATACATATCCAGCATCCCCGATCAGCACTCCGGGAACACGATGTTCCTCGTAGAGCACCTTCAAACAAGAGGTATCAAAGATTCGGCTGTCGTGAAGAAGCCTGGCCAGCTGGCGACGGTATCAAGAATTTATAGCTGCGGTCCATGACAACCTGCATAAAACCAGAATTACACCATTCAGCAAATTTAGGGGAACGTAGAGCTTTCATTTTCTGGGCTCCGGATACGCTACCCATTTAGTAAGATGTTTTCTATTGCACTCAGCTACTATTGACACGACAGTCCGTCTTTGAGAAGACGCATTGTTTTTAAACCCGCGAAACTGGCTGTCAGCTGCGTATCAATCACGCATAACAGCGCAGCGCTATCTGCATGGGTAACGAAGCTGCACTCTGGGCGGCTACTTTGCCCAAAGCAGAAAACTGGACCTCAAGTACAGCAACTGACAATTTCGTTTTGCTTCATACACCAGCGCTCGAGACCAATAAGCTAACAGTTGCCCATTCGTAACACCACGCAAAAATATTAATTGCTTGCCTGAACTTTTATGGAAAAGTAACCCTAGCTGTTATGGTTGACTTGAGCGACTGGACCGCTAGGATTTTTGATTCTCACGTGAGTGCAGTCTATGCAGCCTGTCAGTACAGGGAAGTCGGCTATTTCGTAAAACTCCCGCATCGGTGATGAAAAAATCCGCGCGTCGGGGAAGTGCACTAGCATCGGGCGCAGGTGGTTTGCTAGAAGCACGGTGACTTCCCCAACTCCTCAGCACACCGTTGACTGTGGAATCCTTGCGAGGTCTCCGCTTCCGTTTGGGAGGTGCCAGCGACATAAAATCTTAATTCCATTAGCAGCTGCAGCATGCGAGGCACAGGTTGTTCTCTTTTGTAAGCACTTTCCCGGAGAGGCAACATCGAAACAAGCTTGGAGAACCGACAGCGGTCGAGAAACTGATTTTCATCGTATATCTGTATTGAATTTAACCGACTATGCAGGGCTGGTCGAGGAATCTTTGAGTCAATGCACTTCTGAAAACACCACGTCCATTGCGTGGCGAGCAAACTCAAACCACGCAATCATGCGAGCGACGTCGCTCTAACGGGCAGCTATGTTGAAAAACAAAAACGAACGAAGTCGCCCTTGAGACAGCCCAAGAGCTGACTTGAAACTTGATCCGACTTCGAGCGAGTCAAGTCGAGAGCACGGTGCCTTTCAAGTCAAGTACAATTTATGGCACGCGTTGCGGCCGACTTGAGTCCACCGGAATTCATGTTGAGTCAAGTTAGATCTCTGCATTCGGGGGTTACAGTTAGACGGAGTCCCTCAACCTGGTTCGCAGAAAAAAAAAATGCTTAGGTAAATTTTGAAATACAAATATTCACCATATAGGATTAAACAGTGCTTAGAATTTGGTCAGCGCAAGACATATCAGTCAGGTATTATAAATATTTCCAAATGTTACTTGTCATTCTTGACTTTCTTCCAGACAAAGCTATTACCATGGACATTCAAGGGCATCATAGGCACTCTTGTGTTCAAACATCAAAGATCTGACTTCAAAAATTGGATTCGATTGTCTTCAGCATAGATCTAGGCGGTCAATGCCGCAAACAATGTCATCCTAAGGAGAGTTTTTTTTTTTTTTTCATGCGAAACCAATCTACCGACACAGAGTTTGAAGCTCGGGAAGGAAGTTACTTTGTATATTGGCTCCTAGTCGACAGAGAAGGAATCGACCTAGTGGTCTCGCAATGGGGAACTGATTGTTAAAACAACATTTGTTATTGAATCATGCAGACACGGCAGAGAACAGGACTTAGTCAATGATGCTCCTGGAAACAGCTGGACACGAAAGTTCCAATACAGTTTCTGCTTCTTTGAAATACTTGAGCTGCGCTAAATTTTCCTGACAAGAGAAACTGCATACTCACCGCTTTCTGTGACACCGTCAGACAGCCAGTAAAAAACAATCTTATATCACCCACAGGAGCAGCTATGACAACGACTACAGTAGCAACCGAAGTCATTTCTTTCTTGCCTGCGGAGATATCATCCGCAAGTATCACGCAAATGCACTCCTAAGCGCTTGCTTAAAAGGGGAAGAGATCCTACGTTGACGAGGAAATCTAAAGTTGTTTCAATAGTTTTAATGTTATGCCCAATGTATGCCAAAGGCACACCTCGTGTACTGGTTTGTTCATTGGCTGTTTCGTTCTTTTCTTTAACTTTGACGGTAGTTTTTATATTAACTTCAAAGATTTAAAGCAGTGTCATCAGTATTCACAAAAGGCAGACCTATTGATAAGGCAATTGTGCAAGCCACACAGGCGGGCTACGTTTCCACGTGAAGGTATTCGTTACCTGCTTCCGTAATAAGGACGGCATGGCTTTGTGAGTTGTGTACTCGGTTGCAAACCCAAAGATGCGCCTTTGAATTTTGGTGTCTGGTTTTCTGTTTCTTGCATTTCTTTCTTTTCGTTAACGGAGGCCCCAGATGAAGGATGTAACAATTTTAATGCGAAATTATGCTTTGGCTCATGAGTAGTGGGAACAGAAATTGTGGACAGAACGTGTCGCCACAAATTCGCAGTAAATAAACAAAAAGGCACTTCCACCACTGAGTCCACCTCGCACCGGAACGATTAAATCAGCTTCCCTAGGCCAGGCTCAAGCGCACTATACTATCGCCGCTGTCGATCACGCCTGAAATACACTCTCCCGCTGTGCACTTAACATCGTCGTCTTCATCAAGTTCCGACTACAAGACAATGTCACGTTGTACAAGGAACATTGTCGCCATCTTGAAGTTCCGCTCCTTCATCTAAAATAGGTAAATAAGCCAGTCAGTAATCCACCTCGCCGAGTGCGGCCGAAATTCGCTAGTGTAATGCTGGGCGAGTCCACCATGTGGCGTCCACAAAGCGCAATCTACATCATTATCAGCTTGCCGACCGACAGAACAAACAATCAGGGCAGCAAGCAATCTTGATAGCAGCCTCCTGTTTGAGTCGAGGGCTAGGGCGCTGCGCACCCTCGTATATCGTACCCGTTTCGGCGACACCTTGACAACTATGCAGAGCGGAGAGCGAGACGCAGGAACATATCGTACTTCGCTAGGCCGCCTTCCGCACAACTTCGATGGAGGGCACAACGTTCCCACAGGTGCTTGACTTTCTTAACAACGATGAGGAGGATAGGTACAATCACGGCGTCCGCGTGAACGGACGTAGCTGCGACTACGTAGGATCACTACGTAGGACGTAGGATCACAACGCTTCTAGCCCGGCGCTAGCCATCGAATCATGCAGTGATACAACACTCGCTGTTTTCTTCTTTTTTTTTTGCGGTCTTTTTGTGCTTTGTTACTTTGTTTCTTCTTTTTTACTTTTTATAAAATATTTAATTCTTCAGGCCGGGACACATCCCTTGTGCCCACTCATTATAAAGCACCCGGCCACCACTACATACATAATTGTCATCATCATCGTCATTGTGCTTTCGCATTACTTCCCCTAAGAAAACATGAGTGTGAGCCTTTAATTTTCTTTTTCTTTTATTTTATGAGCCCGCTAAAGTTCATGTAATAGGATTGTCTCTAGAAAAATCAAGAAAACAAATAACCGCAGCGCCATAATATATCTGATATCACCTTTCATGAAATTCCTGGTAAACCGCTTCGCTACGCGTTAAAATGGTACCAATGAAGCACGCAGGGCAGGAGTGTACGATTGCTCGACCAGGCCTAGTGTACATTGATTTTTGAGCCCGTACGTTAATTCTGCTAAAGGCCTCAACAAGGATCATGAACATCGCCACTGGAATGGAAGCCTATACTTGTCACATTTGGGGCGTAACAAGCTGCAGATAATCCGAATTTTCACTGCTTACTTCTTTGAAATCGATGCTTTCTCTGAGAAGCAATCTAAAAATGAATTTCGAGTTTTTGAACGGCACCGGAAACGAAAAACAGCGCATCAAAAGTAACTGACACTCAGGAATGATCCATTTCCTCCCAAGCGAACGATGCTTACAAAGCGTGAGCAAGAAGAGATGCACTCCTTCGACAGACCTCCCTCATGGCAACGAGTACAGGGACAACTTAGGGTGTCACGTCAAGGTGGGGAGGGATTTGTTGTAACGACAGGCCCCCTGTGAAGCTGCCCGATGAGCCCAATTACTCTTCATAAACGGATAATCCTGCCCTTCTGACGAATATCGGTGGACCTGAACCGGTATGCGCTGGACTCTGCCGCGTAGTTTCTATTCTCGCTGTTCTCTCGTCTGGTCTTCTTTACCCCTGCACGTCTAACGCCTTCGCCTTGCTGTCCAGTGCTGCACAGCTTTTGCCTCTTGACGAGTACCTGGTAATCAAAAACCGCCTGGGCGAGGAAGGGGAGGCTGAGCTCAGAGCAAGTAGAGACGCCGGAGCATTAATCCTCATTTGCGGCTTTCGGATTCGGGCCCAAAGGGATCCGCAGGTGTCCCAAGAGTGCTTCTGGAGCGTGAGACTTGTACTCGCTTTCGCTTGGTTAGTTTTCATGGACTACCGCGCGTCTTCCCAATGGCCTGGGCTGAGCAGAGGGTTTAAGCGGTTTACTACGAAAGTAAGGCGTTGTTTTCTAATGAAATTGTGGAATAGAAATTAAAGCAGCGACTGAGTCAGGTTTCGAAGTTATTGCTAGATTTCGTTTTTGAAACATACGTGTATTAAGGCTTTTGGGCTGAGAGTGGGTAGTCTGACTAAATTTGTTGTCCTATATCGAGGCTGCTAAATTACCACACATTATTTGGTAGTCCCCTATCCGGTTCCTAGCTTAATGTCGCTAAACGCTCTGCTATGGCTTAATTTTTGAAGTGTCGCAAAGATGTGTATCATTGGCCTAAATCTCAGCAATGACGCGAAGTAACAGAGCGCTAGTAAAGGAGGGTAGCATGACGAAGAGAGCTAGTTTGTGTCCTTTAAAGCATTGTTGTTTACACTAATCCTCCCATACCCCTCATGTAAAACCCCGCACTCCTGGGGTCTTGGAGGTATTGGAAATAAATAAAAATATTTCAAAGACTTTTCACTTGGTTGAGGATTGAGCAGTGTCGTATTTTAAGCATTCTAAATTTCTTCCTTTCAAATCGTATGAAATTCGTATTGATAGTACACAACAAAAACAAAATAATCGATTCCTTCATTTTTTTTATATGGCCGAAAAACAGATACACTCAAGCACTGTGAAGGCAGCATTCCTTAAGAAGAATTTGTCATAGGAAGAATATATCATCCGTTGGATATATTGATGTGGAATGCAAATCAAAATAATAATGCATGGGCCAATAAATCTGCAGAAAAATATAAGAGTTTCTACTAGTACATGGTAGGCTGATAAATATAATATGTTGTGCGCACGGTTCCTTTTATGCATTGCTTTACGTAAACGTTGCAGGCAACGGATCCTGTGAATTGCTTGCTGATACTTTGAGTTACAAAGTGAAGACATCACTAAACGTTTTCGAACTGCAGGAGGCTTTTAGGCTGATTCATCTCGTGGCATCTTTCTGGTATTTGTGAGCGGTAGGGTGTACGCAAATAAAATTTTCCGCAGAGTTCCGGCATATGAACTTGAAAGATTACTCGCTCTGAAAAGAGCGTGTGCCACTCTCAGTTCTTCCAAAATTTGAGTTGCATGTACCAAAACGCTTAGTGGGAGATAGCAATGTTCAATTTCAGAAATCGGAAGCCTCAGCCACCACGACTTGTTATCTTCATTTTTGCTTGTTCGCCGGCATTGATTCAGTGGGGGGGGGGGGGGGGGGTAGCATCGTTTTCTACTGCCGAGGCGTTTGCTGTTAATTACGCTTGTTAAAGATGTTTGCATTGCGGAAAGCACTGAGAGAATGACTTTTGGCGCGCTGCATGGCCCTGAGTTCGAAGCCCGAGCCCGACCCAGTCCCGCTAAATTACCGCTCTAAGGAGCGCGGCCCGCAAGGCTTGAAGTGATGCCTAGCCCTGGCCTGGCCGGGCCCATTCTCGAAGTTACACACAAAGTTACTTGCTTACTGTGAGCATGTAATTCTTACTACAATAGAATAGAGAGAGAATAGAATAGAATGAAAAACCAGGGGTTAACTAGGCGATGCCGAGTAGGCTACCCTACGCATGGGGAGAGTAACAAAGGGGAAAAAAAAAGGAAAGAAAGAGCGCAAGGTAAAGGAGTCTGCGCATGTCCAGGGGTCTGTAGTAATAAAGGTAGAGAGAGTGTGCATAAAGTTTTGAACTCAACCCCGAGTCCTTTAAAAACTTAAAGAGCGCCATCAATGATTTCCTTCCTGTTGAAGGTGTCGTCCAAGGACCCAGAAGTTTAGCTCATGTAAGAGGGTGAGAGTCCAAAGGGTGGAAAGGAGCAGCCAGAATTTCACGCTCACGCTCAAGAGGAGGGCAGTCACAAAGTACGTGCGCAATCATTTCAACACACCAGTACTGCTCGCACGTTGAAGTGTCTGCCATTCCGATGCGACGAGAATAGGACTATGCAAATGCCACTCCTAGCCACAGGCGACACAATATTGTAGCATCACAGCGCGGGAGGCCGAATGATATCTGCAGTTGAAGTAATGGTCAAAGTGGTGCGAGCGGGATATCCCGCCTCCTGGCGTAGACCATGATTGTCCAGTCACGTTTCCGGCGATAGGTCGATGGGGCCTTGCTGCGTCAGCTCTTGCCAACAGTATCTTGAAATATTGGTTGTATCGTGAGCCGATCGAGCAGCATTGTCAGCTAAGTCGTTGCCAACCATTCCACTATGTCCTGGTATCCACTGTTAGATGTTTCCGTTACTCTCTTGTAATGCCTGGTGGTGCAGACGTCGAACATCAGCTACAAGTTGCTCATGGTCGCCATGACACAAGACCGACTAAATACTCCTGGGCAGGTTTGGAATCGCAGAACACAGCCCTTTTTTGAGGAGTTCGTTCAGAGATAGTTCTGCTCCAGTAGAATTAGTCACGCGAAATTAGATGGTAAATGTTGGTTTCTCTCGCAGGAACGTCAACGGCGCATGTAGAACTAGTAGCGGTTACCCCGTCATCCATATAGACGTCAATAAGGTTCTAATATTTATGTGTAGCATCAACAGTGTCAGTAGCTGAAGGTCTGGCGTTGACAACTTCGATTTCTTCGATATCCCCGGAATAGCAAGGCGCGTACATTGGAGCCGCAGACACCGCAGTGGCGACAGAGGTCGCGCTACCGGAGGGAAATGTTTGGGGCTGGATGACTGGTACGTTGCTGTGATCTTTCCAAATACAGAATGTGATCTCTGCAGAGGCATCTGTGCAAGGCGATGTGATCGAACTCTTAGAACATATTGTATGTGCATTCGCAAACAGTCTAGAGCAATATACGTCGAAAGCAGGTGGTCTTTGGCGAGTGCAATACTTTCTAACACTGATGCCCTCCGAGGGAAGTCTCGGCATGTGCGAAAGGCCTGACCCTAGACTGCCTGTAGGGGATGAAAATTAGTCTTGCACGCATTTGAAAGTACGGGCGTACTGCACTGCATGAATCCTAAAAATAGTGCTCTGTACAACTGCAGCATTTATTGTACCGACGAGCCCCATGATTTCCCGCTAAGAAAGCGGAGTAAACGAGCGATGTATGTTACCTTTCTTAAAAAGTGTGTAATGTGAGCTCCATGATAGATTACGGTCTAATAAAATCACTAGGAAATGATGAGTTTTGTAGTAAGAAATGTTATGACCATCGATTCATACCGGATGTGGATTCAAATATTCGCATGTAAATGCCCCTTGCGCGTACTTTTCCGATGAAATGGTGAGACCTTGCTTCTGAAGATGAGACGAAGTTATAGCTGCTGCCCGTTGAATTCTTGCACGCATCTGGAAACTCGTCGCAGAGCAGGACGGTGGAGGGCAGGTTCTCTGAGAGGGCGGTGAATTGTAGATTAAATAAAGTAGGGCTGAGCAGACCAGCCAGCGACACGCTACGGTGTGTATATAACGCTAGAGGCGAGCCACATTCATACCGAATAAAAGTGATCTTCTCAGATAACTCTCTATCCACGCAAGCATCCGACCACTGATGCCCACAGTTTCCAGTGCATCAAAGATGGCTTCATGGACCACGTTGTCGTAAGCACCTTTAACATCAAGAAAGAGTGCCACGGGCCGACATTTCATTAGTTTCTGTTGTTGAACCGTGGACACAAGGTCAACGACGTTGTCATTAGAGGAACTGCCCCTCCGAAAGCCGGCCATTGCTTTGGGTTATATTTTACAGTGCTCGAGGTACCACTCACGGCACGTCAAAACCATTCTTTACATGACGTTTCCCCCGCAACTTGCCGAAGCTAATGGCCTGGTTTTAGTAGGGGAGTTAGCCGACTATATTTACGTTCCTGAGGCACAACACCGTCGAGCCAAAAGTGGTTATAATATTTGAGGAGCTCTTCTCGCACGCCGTCGCTAAGGTGGGACAGCAGAGCGTATGTGATTCCATTTGGCCCTGGTAAAGACGAACGGCTACGTCTTGCAAGACTAGAGAGGAGTACCTCAAGAGAAAAAATTTGCTGATGATTACATTACTTCCTAATGCGAAATTTGTCCACAGCTCATCAGCTGTTTCCCCTTTTCGATAAACTGTGACAAATATTTCGAGCAAGAGATATATGTACAATTACAGATAACGTTTTTATTGTTTCACATATATTCCTTCAAGACACACTTCACTAAGAATTCTTAACTGTCATGAAGGAAGCTTCGTGGTCGAAAAAATGAAGATAGCAATTAGGTTATCGGGAGACCGCGCGAGGCAGCACGTGAGCTCATAGGAACGTTGCGCGGTGAAGAGATAGCAGCGAATGACTAATGCAGCTCTGCTTAGCCATCTGCTTCCACAACAGGTTAGAAAACAAATATATTTTGCTCTTGTTCACTGTGCATTGTAATCTGTATGGGGGCCATCAATACAACAGATTCTCATAAATTATTTTTACATCAGGAAAAAGCCCTACGTGCAATGTGTGCAAGTTCAACAGCTGAAGCAAATCGTTTTGAAACCATTCATGTTCGAAATTTGTTTCATTCCTAAAATTTTTGTTTGGCGGTTTACACTTTCTTTAAAATCTTTAAAATCAAGCAGGATCTCATATCTTTCAGCAATACCTATCTTTCTAGGAATATTACATATGGTTTACGTAAGGTAGCCCTATTTTTTTAAAGCGCTACAACCAACTACGGTAAACAACGCATTAGTAATCAAATTGCAAGCCTGTGCAATACGCATGAATCTCTCATTGATATTGCGCTGGATGTACTAGCGTTTCTGTCTTTGAGAAAAAAAAAAGAAGATACTTTTTCGTCCCGTATAATTTTCAGCTAATAGTGTATTATGTCCGTTGTGTTGGTACTGTTTATGTTTTTATATAATTTTCTTTCAAAATGCATCTCATTTTGCTATTCTTATATGCTTATTGTGAAAAGTGTTTGTTTGTTTATTGCGAAATAGTTGCTTAGTTCGTTTTGTTCGTCTTTTATAACTTTTCTGTATAGTTAGAACAGATCTATTTTGTTATTATCAGTGTATCTTTTTGTTAGCATGTTTTTTGTGAATTTGCTTTTGTCTGTTGGTCACACGTTTCCATGATGTGTAATTCGGGGTCTAGGCCTCGTCAGGAAATTGCTTTGCCGTCCTCCTTTAGCCTCACCTTGGGGGCATATTTGTTAAATATGGCCAAATAAAATACTACTACTACCGCCGCTAGCGAATCAAGACAACGTGGCTCTGCGCTTCGGCTTGGGATGCGCGCACCGTGATCCGCTGATAGCGAGCCGGCGCTTTAGCAACCGGAGAACACCATTGCTGCCATGCAGGAAGAGGGGGGGGGGAGGAGGAGCGCGCTGCTCCGGCTGCAGAGCTGGTTACGAGGGACAACGCTGACGGCGACGCGAAACGCAGGAACGGGTGCAAAAAATAACATCCATCACTGATTCCCATGAGTCAGGAGGAACACGATTGGAGCCCTAGGTAGTCGTTGTCCATGCAATTTTCCTACAGAATTAAGTCAGTTGCTACCTTAGTCTGTTTACGATCTTGATATACAGCCAAAGCACAAAAGGGCTGCAGACATACCAAGGCCCCGCACAGTCCTCCAGATGAGGGACATAGCATTTCTAGGATCCAATTGCTAGTATAAATACTTCTAGCGCTGGTCCGCTAGTCAATTCGTTCTTCTCTTGATTTTTTTCTGTATACGTCTAGCCGCTCTCAGATCAGTCAAGTACTTGATTAGTCTGTGGCGTCTTTCTTTTTACCGCCGAAGAACACGTAAGCGTTTTAATTCAATTTCAAAGTTAGTGCGTATTTAGGATGACGAAATGTGAATACTAACAACAGTCATAGCAATTTGCTTTAGTGTCCTCTGAACTACCAGTGAAGACCTCTTTGCACGCCTCCTCCATACGCTTTTGAAATACCGTCCAATCGATGTGCGCGAGAATAGCTGGGGCAGACGCATCAAGTTCATTTATTTTTATTTACCTACAAAAGTAAATAACTGGCCAACAAAGCAACTGAACCCTTGTTAACAGGTAAATAAATTGTGTTTTTATACATACAAAATGATAATGGTACGCGTTCACCCGGTAGGCTTTTGCTTACAATAATGCTTGCAAGAACCGAGAGCCGTCACTAGGAGCCAGATGAAAAGCGTTGCATACACGCATTGTGAGACATTTTGCATTTCATCGATATTTGTGATCAGCCATATTTTCGCCCCGCGATGTCTTAGTATTAAATCGTCCTCCCCATCAGCTGCCGTAAACAAATTGGCTCTTCGCCAAATCATTTGACGTGCTAATGAGAGCGGTTGAATTTCACTCAGACTGGTGAAATAAAGAAGGTATATGACATAAGAACCAGGTTAAAAATAACAAGGCAAAACGTTTTCCACGTAAACCGAGCTGTTTAGGCGTAGGGGGATAGAAACCCACATTGTCCTTGTCTTTGTATCAGCAAAAAAAAAAAAAAAATAAAATTGTGGTGGTTTATCTCTGGTTAGCCTCAGTTGAATTGCGAAAGCAACGGCGGAAGCTTCTTTTGCCTGCTGCATTATTCCCCTATCACGCCCTATCAGCGTAAGGTGCTACATTATTGGGGACACTTCAGCTCATCTTTTAAGGGTATGACGCGAGAGCGTAAGCTACCAGCCCACACATAAAGTCACGTTTCAACCAAGCCGTATGGATGTGCCTGCGTGTCGTAGAGGTAAAGAGAATGCAAACGATTCTGGCAGGCTGATTCTTATATTAACCTCCCATGTGAAAGGAATGACCCAAGAGCTCGCGCCCGTCGCATAGGGGTAACGTGAATTCAAATGTCATGGCAGGCTGATGCTTTTATGATGAAACCGTAGCTAGGCCTCTTCACGGCGTAGCTGCGGCCACCCAAGGTCTCGCTTTGGCTGTCGTAATATTGCTTTTGCAATAAAAAGTCACATGTCATCAAGACCGTATGCAAAATCTACGTCAATGCTGGCATTGTGGCAAGAAGTTCCGTTTCAAACGAGCATAGGTGGAGGTCTGTCTTGTGATCAGTACAATGAAAAAGTGCTTAAATAGCCAGTAGGCTTGAGCGCTTTCAATAAATCGCATATACACATGATCAGATCAAATCGCATATCAGGGCACATGATGACAGTCCTTATGAACTACAATAAAGACCTAAATACAAGAATGACAATATAGGAAAAGTTCAGTAGGCTGAAACAGGTATTACAAAACAAAAGAGTTATAACTGAGGCGGATAACAATCATATGGACATCAGAACCGTGCTTTGAACAAATAGACAGCTATTAAAATTTAATATATTTAATATGCATGAAAACTGGAACGCAGAAAAATTTTACCGAGACCCACAAAGGAAACAAAAATGACCTTAATGCATGTACAGAGCTAGAATTGCAAGCATATTATCTCCATATTATCATGTAGAAAGAGTAAGTTGTTCACAATTTCTATTTTAGGTATGTTCATCCCTTCTGAGTTATGAAGCGGGTGCATAAAATTTTTTGCCGGCTTGCACTCGTGGCTGAAAAGCACCGAAATTTTCGTGCAAAAGTGAAAAGTCCTACTTCTACTATTTTTCTCTTTCATCCCCTTTTTTTATGTGAAAAATAAAGCAGAAATTGATGCCGCATAGCGGCGCTGGCTACTCATTTTCACCAATTCATAGGAATCACCTGGTCTGACGCTATAAAGTTGAACATAACATAACAAAACATATATATTATAAAATAACATTACACAAAAGCTAACATTACACAGTATATAAAACAAAGTACGAGCGTCAGACGAAGTAACACAGATGAGCGATATAAGCTATTTTAAATATGTGTAGATATGGAAATCTCTGCATAATGGTACATAATACTGTATACATAGCAGGTATGAATAATCAGGGACATAAGAACAAAAATAAGGTTATTTGCGGTATTAGCCAAATTCTTGTCGTTCAGCGGCTTAGCGCCGTTCCTTGAACTCACTAAACAACCTACTACGGTTCAAAGCATTTCCACTATCAAGTTCATCGCCGCTTTTCTCTTTGCCAGAGAGAGCTGGACGCAGCTCGAGCAGAATTTTGCGCACTGCGCATATGTGGTTTGTTGCTCGTTTTCACTAAGTATCTGACTCAACCTCACGTACAGCTTGAAACAATTGATGACGTTAGCGTCCTAATTGATAACAAATACCAAATAACTTAGCATGCCATCGTACATTCATAATTTCCCACACCTGAGCACAATTCATTCGCAGAACATCTCACCCATTCCTTTTTCCTCTGGGGAAAAATCGCTGGTGAATACCACCAAGAATTCTTTAATCATTGATGAATTATTGATTATATGAATGGTAATTGATGAATTGAGCACTTGCAATGACCTACCGGTGCGGACAAAAGTAAACGGATCATGCTTTTTCCTTCTAAATTTTTTTTTTTT
>JAJIZL010074075.1:0-14927 GCA_023969395.1 Amblyomma maculatum | reverse complement strand
CGCATAGCCCGCTGAGCAATGCGTTTAGTGTGAGAGGAGAAGCTGAGCTAATAATAATAATAATAATAATAATAATAATAATAATAATAATAATAATAATAATAATAATCAATATTTATATAATGTGCGCAGGAACAACCATGTGGTCTTCGTGCTGCAGCACAAAAAAATGACAATGCACACATAAGTTCTACACACACACAGATAGAACACAAAAGAAGGAACAAATAACACATGAAATAAAACTGGGACGAAAAGTGTCACGCAAAGAAAGAAATCAATGAGTAGCATGTCTTATATACACAGTCAAAGAATTGAAGAGCACATCACGAAAAAAAAAAGAAAACAATAGATAGATAGAGAGAAAAAAGCAAATAACTGACATTGATAATAGCAAATAAAAATGTACATAAAATAAACAACCATTCCAGGCACAGCAAGTGCCTGGTACTTAAAACACATGCTAGAAATACAGGGAAATACAATAAAAATATAGAATTCAACGCGGGACAGTAAGATTCGAAAATAAAGTTTAAAGTTAAAATATAAATAAGAAACAGATAAAAAGCAGTACAAGATACTTTAACAGCACTGAACAGGAGAAAAAGCAAAACGTGAAGTAAATTAAATACAATACTTAGGCTAGAAAGTGGAAGTTATATGTGATAAATACAGTTTAGAATACAAAGCTACGAACGTCCAATATAAATGAAGAGAGCGAGTTTTGGAAGATGTCAAGGTGAAAGAGTTACAACATCTGTATTCTGTCAAGAGGCGAATGGGAATGAAGAAACAGAGGAACTTGAAACAGTCTGAATTCCCTCATGCTCTTTCGCGGAACACGCAGAAGAATGTACTCTAAGAGCTGAGGGCACATAATGTGGCCATGAAGGAGCTTGTATAGAAAATTATATCTACTCTGACACGACGGCAGTTAAGAGAAGGAAGATTGAGTGGGGTACTCTTGGTGGAGCGAGATGAGGAAGGTGAGCAAGGAAAGCGATATCGAAATATCCGTAAAATATTTGATGTACTCTGCCAACCTTGTTCCAGTTCGATTTACAAGTGCCACTCCAAACAACCGAAGCGTACTCCAAAAGCGGCAAGCATATGGACAGGTACAGCTTTAGGAAGGGAAGTGGAGTACGGAACTCTCTCGAAAGTCTGCAGACGAATCCGAGTGTCCGCATAGCCCGCTGAGCAATGCGTTTAGTATTAGAGAAGAAGCAGAGGGTGCTGTCAAAAAGTACTTCAAGGTCATTAATTTCATCAACCCTGTCCAACAGCACAGAATTCACAGAATAATGGTAGAAAAAGCTGTGCGTTTTACGAGTAAATGAGGCAACCATAGTCTTGGAAGAATTTAGGGTAAGTCAATTCTTCGCACACCAATCAGAAAAAGCAGATATGTCCGATTGCAGCAACAAGCAATCTTGAAAAGAATGTATGACCTTGAATATTTTTATATCATCAGCATAAAGAAGAAAAGACGAGTTCTTAAAATGAGTTCTTAAACCTCGTTAATAAAAACGGAAAAGAGAAGCGGGCCTAATACAGAACCTTGAGGAACTCCACTGGTTGCAGGATAAACGAAGGAAGTCTGTCCATTGACACTGACAAAGCAGGAGCGATCAAGGAGAAGTTACGTAGGAGGGCTACGATTGAGGCTTCGACACCAGAGAGTAGAAGCTTTTCAAGTAGTAATGAGTGAGTAACAACGTGGAAAGCTTTGCTCAAATCACAGTACACAGTGTCAACCTGACCTCTTTGAAGGACTGCTGCAGAGGCATATCTCATAAACGTGACTAGGTTGAAGTAGAGCGACTCGATATGAAGCCATGTTGATTCGGTATGATGACATGTTTGAGATGGAAGGAAAGTACATTATTAAAAGCTAATTCGAAAAGCTTAGAGGTTGCGCATAGGAGAAAAATCGGACGATAATTAGAAACATGAGATTTGTTTCCTGACTTGAAAATAGGAAAGACGCGTGCTATTTTCCGCACGCGAGGAAAGGCAGCATTTTTGAAACAGTTAATAAATATTGCAGTCAGTACTGGTACAAAGATACAACTGAAGGCTTTTATTATGGCGGCTGAAATGCCATCAGGTACAGGAGACAAAGATGGCCTAAGACGCTTTAAACTCGCAGTTATTAACTTCTCGTCAAAGAGAAAGGAATTATATGGTGCACCAGATGGGAGGCATACGGAATCACAGTGTGCAGGTTTGTATACAGAGGAAAAATGTTGGGCAAAACTGTCGGCAACATCCAGAATTTCCAACCCATGAGAGTCAACTAAGCTGATACTGGAATCCGATTTAATGGAACGCTTGCGAACGTACCGCCAGAACTGACTAGGACGATTAGTGGCGCTCCTCTCTAAAGACTCAAGATAAGAGTCATGGTCCCGCTTGTATAAGCGTTTGTAAAGAGAACGCAAGCGGCGAAACTCATCTGCCCAATTGTGAAACCCGGGGAGTTTCACTTTACGATGGGCCCGTTCTTTAAGTTTTAACGCCGTTATCAGTTCTCTGGAAAACTAGCAAGGAAACTTCCTACGAGTAGGAGTATGCAGAGGTATGTACTGATGCATACCATCAAGAACTATTTCAGTGAAGCAACTGACTTGTCCGTCGGCATCACTAATGTCATTTAAAAGGGACCAGCCGACAGAAAAGAAGAAATTGAAGAGACCGACATAGTCACCACGTGCATACGTGAAACAGGGCGAATTCCCCGCCCGATCTGAATTAGTAGAGGGTGAGGCAGAGACAGAAGTAGTCACAAGAAGTGATGGGTGAAATTTGTCACAGCGAGTAAGTGGTATGTCGGAACTCGAGACGCGAACACTTTATAAATTCGATAGACAGACATCGAGAATATTACCACAGCAGTTTTCAATGAAATTGTGTTGCTGCAAAGAGTTAAAGGCTATAAAATCAAGTAGCATGCTACATTTACTTAATATATAATGATTATTGTGAGAAGTAAATGAGTTCCATTTGACACCTGGAGTATTAAAATCGCCTAAAATGAGAAGTTTGTGTTTGTTATGACGAGTTATAACATGTTCGATTGAGAGCAGAACATCATCATAGGCTCGAGAAGGAAGACTCGAAGGAATGTAGAAAGCTGCAAGTAAAAGGTTTTCGTGTCGATTTAAAGTGAGCTCAAGCCACACACATTCATCAACAGTTTCCAGAACGTAACGTCGAACACACTGCAGAGAACTGTCAATAGCAATAAGCACTCCCCCTCCTCTATGTTTGGGTCCTGTTTCAGGGCGGTCTCTTCTGAAAACAGAGTAATTATTAGGAAAGACATCACTGGAAGGGATATCGCTTGACAGCCAGGTTTCGGTAACTATAACAGCGGTGTAACAATTGGCCAATACGCTAGAAAAGAATTCAGATCCCTTAATTCGAAGACCTCGGGCGTTTTGATAACAGATGTCCAAATTAGGGGCCACTGCAATTTATCGTCAGTTCGGAGGAATGCAGCATGCCGTCGTGAAGCTTCCCACGGAAGTCCTTGTAAATGCAGCCCATCGGCCACATTGAAGGCTCGGCAAGCTTACTGTAGGATTCATCATCAACTTAAATATGGAAGGACGAGTAGGAGTTGTGCCTTGTTTTCAGCTGCCGGTAGGGAAGGGGGGTAATATTCACTGATTTTAGATGGTTGGTAAGGTCTACCGATGTTGTTTCAGGACTGAGCTTCGAGACGAGAATAGTCTTCGGACGCTTCTTTTGGTAATTGGCAACGTTCAAGACAGATGAGCTCGATGCGCCAGCGATGGTTCGACTTCGGTGCTTCTTCATCGCACTAGGTGGGTTAACCGCACGGGGAGGAGCAGAGTCAGAAGATGAACAGGTAATATCGCCGGCAGTCATCCCTCGATGAAGAGCGGCGGAGTAGTCCACAGACGGCTGCTCCTCACGGGTAGGATTGCCCACGGAAACGACGAGAGGACGCTCAGACTGCGAAGCAGCGCACGGCACAAGCTCCTGGCGTAGGCCGCGAACATCGGCACGTAGAGAGGCAATGACCTCGGCTTGTTGTACGAAAGCCTGCGAGTTCTCCCCACGAAGGCGCTCGTTCTCCTCACGTAGATGGGCAACCTCATCGCTCAGAAAAGAGATTCCCTCAAGCGCGTCGAGGAGGAGAGCCCGTAGCGAGGCAAACTCACCGCCATGTTCGGCGGTCGCGGTTGAAGGGGGAAAGCCGGTCGGTTTACTGGACAGGATCGGGGCGATGGGAGAAAGGAACGTAGCTGCCGGCGCACCACCGTCGCTAAGCCTAGCACCGTCAGACGGCGACGACGCACACAAATTGCACACGAATGGCCGAGAGCCGGACTTCAAGAGTAGCAGCTCATCATCCGCCCATGGACGCACTTCGTGTGAACCCGTTTCGCACAGTCGGCACAGCGTAAAAACTGCTGCTGCCAAAAAACGGGCGAGAGCACAGTGCACATGCGTTCTTACTGGGCGCCATCTTGAGGAAAAAAAAAATAATAATTGGTTCACAGGAAGATTAGGAAGCATAGCGCGGGAATAATGGAGGCGGCAACGCAAGCGCTTGTATTGTCTTGTACTCGTCCTCCGTTCTTCCCGTGCTCTGCTTCCTGAGTTACGATGATTTAATAGCCTGCCCAAGCCTATTCCCTCCTGTTTCAGAGGAAGAGAAATGCGCAGTATCTGTCACATTTGTTTTGTGGACGCCGGAACCGCGTCGTAAGGGAAGGGAGGAAGGTGAGAGTGAAAGCAGAAGGTAAAAAAAAAAATTGGCTGTGGTTTAGATTCGGTTAAATATAGTGTGAAGCGGCTGAGGCGCGCGGCGCGCCTCTCTTATAAAAGTGCCTCCTATAGAACAGTGCCTGGAAAGTCGTGCCCGTCTCCACAGTATTGAGATTGCCGGCCTGTTTCGCTAAAAGACCCTGCGTTGGCGCTAGCGTTACGCCCTATACCAATACATGTGCTATTCGCGCGGAAAACATTTGCAGGCGTGCTTGTGCGTGCATAGTCCTTTTTTGATTTTCTGTTGGTGTGGAGTATCTCCAAGATCATTAAAAGTAAGCTTCATAGCTCATCGACTGATTGCATCGACCTGGAAGGAAGCCCACGGTCCATTGTGCGTGGAGTGCAAAATGAGGAAATGCGTGACAGCTATAGAACACGCGTGATTTAACCAATAAACGAGCAGCTGATGAATGCGAAATGAACATAGCATACAGATATCTCTCGTGACTGTAGTTCAATGAGCTATATTAACCAAGCGACACTGGTCAAAGCATCTCGCAGTCGAATGATTTTCACGGGGAAAAATTTGCCCATGCACTCTGACACATACACTCACCGCCAGCTTAATCTTCTTTTGGGGATCTGTGCCGATTATCATGTTGTGCACATAAATGGCTGAAAACATGAATTATTTTCATTATCGGTATGTATATATATATTTGAATCACGCTTGAACGCCTAAGGGCCGTCGCGCAAGCATATGCTTACCTGCGGGCTTGGCATGCCGCTGCGAGTTGCCTCCGACGGGGAAAAGTAAAATGCACTCATAATTAATGCTCTCCGAGCTGATAGTTCCCGTCTCGATGCGTGGGCGTGATAGTCAGGTGATATCCGTGTCAGCATTGTTCATATCACGTTAGTCACAAATGTGGCAAAGGAAACGGCATAACGATGCCCAAGAGCATAGCACGTACACATATTAGCACTTTCATCATGCGTGTATATATAACGTTTAGCATTACTATTGTTATTATTATTACTTAAATTTGTTTTTATTACCATTGTAGTAGGTCCACCAGTTTTATACACACGTGTTCTAGCATACGATAGAAAACTCGCGGAAGTTGCCTGCAAGCGGCTGCTCCGCTGGCACGAGCAGCGTTTACTAGAGAATAACTTCTCGGGGTGGCTGTGAGGTGGTGCCACGCTTACGACCGATTGGGAAAAGAAAATAATTACGAGCAACTTTAGCGACTAAAGTAGTGAAAGGCGAAAGCCTGAGAAGTCTCATCTTGTTTAGCGTTCCTGCCATCTGCAATTCCACACTTGAACACGCGCCAACGAACGTCATGCCACAGACACCGCAAAAGCGGGACACACTTTTTCCACGACAGTATGATCGATTAAAGGTTTTCGCCTTAATATGAGAGGGTTAGGCGGAGAGAAAAACCCCCAAAGCTGCAGGCGCGGATAACTCTGATTATACTCGAGATTGACGTCAGCGACCATGTCTTGCCACGTAGCTGTTCACGCGTTAAGCTACTTCCCACGTCAGTTGACTTTTGTTCTTTGATATTTGGTGGGAACATAACAACCCAAAGGGGTTGTGGCTTAAGTTCCAAATTAGAGAGATAAATAGCACGATAGACAGAATTGAGAACAATGAAGCAAGTCATGAAGGCCGTTTTTGCGCAACTACCGTGTCTAGCTAACTAGTTCAAAAACTTCCGAGAAAGACCTGCGAACGACTTAGAATATTTCATGGCTTAACAAAATGTACCGCCACAACAATAAGGACAAATCAACCCGCGTCAAGAAAAACACTCGAATCGCCACCACAATATTACAATGGCACTGCAGAGGTTATAGAGCAAGAAATTGCTCTTACAGCAATACCCAGCTCAGGAAGGAACCCAGCCATTAGCTATAACGCTTCAAGAAACAGGCACAAACTGTGTAAATCAGCTAAACTACCGAGCCTATACGTCAGCGACAAAGGCAACAAATACAGAGTAGCCACTATCGTCAAAAAGAACGTCGCGACCACCTAGCACGAAACTACCCCCAAGGACATTGAAAGCGGTCAACTGCGGCAAGAACGGGCCGAGCCTAATTATTCTCAACGCATACAGCACACCGAAGCAAAGGAAAATATGATTCAGGTCTCTCTTCAAGAACGCTACCAAAACAGCCGGTAGAGCCCCCTAATTATCACATGCGACTTCAGTTCCGCGCACCAAGAATGGGGACAAAACAAAGAAAGAGAGGCAGCTGCGGGAGGATGCACAAGAACTAGAGCTCACCCTCCACACAGACACAAATTCTCCCACAAGAACTGACAACAGTGTATCAACAGACACTTCGCCAGACCTCACCTTCATCAAAACCTCCCGGGTCTCAAATGGGCAAACACTGCCCAAAATATGGGCAGCGACCACTTCATCCTAAACTACACGATCTCCCAAGACAAGAAATTGGGACAAAAAAGAGGAAACCCACAAAGGCTCACGGACTGGGATAAGTAGAAAGAACTCGGAACACACCGTCCGGTAGAATCGAGGACATATAAAAAGGGACTGAACAGATCCGCACGCACGTCAGAAGCAATACGAAGATTGTGGAAGAAGTCGACGCACCCGCCGTCATGGATCCGCGCCTCCTACACGTGTGGGAGGAGCATGGAAAAAGAGACTTCGACGCCCCCGCCGTCATGAATCCGCGCCTCCTACACGTGTGGGAGGAGCATGGAAAAAGAGACTAAAGGGTGAGGTGGAATAGAAACCTAAGAAGAATCCACGGATTCAACAAAGAGATTGAAAAATACGCCCTACAATTATGAGATAAAAATTGGCTTAACAATTGCGACACGACATGGAGAAACAAATGAGTCTCCCCAAAACGTGGAACATCTTCCGCTGCCTGCTGTGCTCCGAGCAGTCTAAAATAAACTCGAATTGCGCTAGCCTGCATTGGCACAAAAGCTAAAGAGATAATAAGCGACATCAAAACAGCTATTTGGAACTTGACAAAAGGAAGAGTAGCAGCCGCGGCTAAGAAAAGTCTCGAATCCAGGGCGATTTCACGAAAGGATCACAATAAAATAGACCCCAGAGCACGAATAGGTGTCTGGAAACAAAGCCGCTCACGCGCTCGCCTGAGATATCTACCACGGGACGAACGTCGAGCAGGTCGGCAACCCATACCCCAATGGGAGGTTAAACACACTTCAAATTCAACAGAAAAACATTCTCCCCTCCACATGAACAGCTAAACAAGGAAGCGGCTAATTGTATTCGCAGACTACAGGTCGGAAATTACTTCAACCTAGTATTGCTGCACAATTTAAAAAATTAGTTGTGATTTAACTCTGGTTAACCCTAGTTGAATTGCGATAGCAACGGCGCAAGCTTCTTTTGCCTGCTACATTATTCCCTTATCACGCCCTATCAGTGTAAGGTGCTACATTATTGAGTATGACACGAGAGCGTAAGTTACCAGTCTTCTCCTCCTCCTCCTCCTCCTCCTCCTCCTCCTCCTCCTCCTCGGCTGTTCAAGGTCAAGCGCGGCCTCCGCCGGGACCCCGCGATGGCTCGAAACCTCGCGCGGTGTTACTAACGCAATAAAAGTAGAGGACAGACAACAACGAAAACTGTAAACACGGCTGACAGAGAGGTACACTAGACCACATAATCTGGCAATGCCCCTTTTCGCCTGGGGCAATGGCCAACAATCAACACACGGAAGCTTGAGAGTCCCTTCTACAAAGCGAAAACCTTGAGGCCCAAAAAGAAGTCATCCGCCTGGCGGCTGCGGCTGCGAAGTATCAGTGTATTCTTTCGCGCTTCTAGTTGCGCTTCTAGGTACGCAGACCCGAAAGGGTCTGCGTACCTGAGTGAGGGAGCAGGGAACTTCCTATATCGGTGACAATGAAGTTATCGATCGATCAATTAATCAATCGAACATGACCTCGAAGCAGTTTGAAGGTCATCGGAAGCAACGGTGACCTTGGGTTTACCTCGCGTAGTGAAGCTATCGCTTCAAAAGAAGTGGCGTAGCGGAGTGCTTCGGAGTAATTTCGACAACCTGGGATGATTTAATATGCATTGGCATCGCACAGCACACGGACGCCTGTTCGTATCGCCTCCATCGAAACGTAGCCGCGGTCGGGATCGAACCCGGGTACTCCGGCACAGTAGTCGGGCATCTTAACCACTGCAGCACCGCCGCGTTGCCTGACGCTAACGTTCAAGGTTTCCGTAACTCAGACAAACTACATGAAGTGTTTGACTTTGCACGATCTCAGAAGATAGATTTAACTTGTCCTTCAGGAGTGCAATTTACGAAATCAGCATGAAATGCACGAGTTTAATGACTGGTTTTCTTTTAGGAGCTCCTTTTTATTTAGTTATTCTCAAAGTGGTGGTGTGTGAGTGGTAATTTTAAGGCGGGGTGTACTGCATGGTAGTCATTGTGTCTTCGATACAGAGGGCAGTGTCATCGCGTTTAATGTTTGTCTACGGTCAGCGGGAGATTCGTACTATTATATCTTGTACGCACCTCCAGAGCACTCATAGTCCAACGACTTCTTTGCCTCTCTTTCATCTTTTCTATTGGAGTCAACCATCCAATTCAATTAAAATGTTATCGGAGATTTTAATTGTGTTCTTTACCAGGACAGAGACATACGCTCACTCAAAGAAGTCCGACGAATAATGACGCACACTGTTCAGTTGGAGCGCATTTTATCGCGTTTTGATTTGCATAACGCGTGGTGTCATTTACATGGATATTTCTTTGGCTTCAGTCAACGCAGTAGGCTAAGTTGTAGCAGGCTTGATTGGGTATATGTGCCCGGCGAGTTTTTGACTGCAGTTGTCCAATGCCGTGTGCTAGTTCTCTACCAGATGCCGGTTACATGTCAGACCACCGCGCACTTCTGTGCCGCTTTACCTACTCGGTCGACCAGGAGAATGAAGCGATATCTGTGCACCACCACCACGCGCTTCTCAACGCATTGGTCATCCGCTGAAAGTTTCACGCCAGCGTGCCCGTACGACTACATGTTCCAAGTCATTTTTCCCCCTAACAGCCAGCGACTGGAACGACCTTCCCCGTGAAATTGCAGCCATAACCTGCCCAACAACCTTCCTAGATAAAGTTACATCAGACCTGTCATCATGGAATAAATGTTTTGCTTTCTCATGTTAACCCCACCCCTTATGTAAAACCCCCAACAAGTAGGTCTTTAAGGAAAATAAAATGAAATGAAATGAAATATCTATTGTCTTGATGTTTCGGGCCTGAAAAAACTGGAGGCTTCGCGTGAGGTTCGAAGCGAGATCACGACTTTGCTGGCAGAATCTGGACGGGGACCGTGACTGCGATACACTGAAGGAAAGATGGCGTCACGCCGCGTCAGGGCGGGCTGCCGCAAACGCGAACGCGAAGCGGTCGCTTTTAAGGACTGTTCACGGCGCAACCACACAATCAAGTAGGTGGTTCGAAGACTCCGGAGGCTCAGGCCTACTAGCAATTCCGAAGCGATCGGCACTCGCGCCTGCTGTGCCTGCATACACGCATATCGGAACGCATGGCAGCGTAAAAGCAGCCCTTCTCCGACTGGGAAGTGTTGCGCCTAGCACAGGACGCGAACTCGAAGGAAAAGTTGTCGACATACGTTGCTAATGTCTTCGTGAAGAATAGCCGGGAGAGCACTCAACAGCATGACATTGAGTGCATGTTTTGAAATTACTTTTCTGATCAGTTCACTTCCGGAGCCCGATCAGCTGTCGCCATGCGCACATTACAACACCGCAGCGCCCTCAACTTCCGCAGGGAGGAGGGTGATAGGGTGCTATGACAAAAGCCTCCAAGTTCACAAAGGAGACGTGTAATGAACGCCGTCCTCCAGTGATGAAACAAACGTTCATTCACCGCGTCCAGCAAGGAGTGCGCGAGGTATCAAGGCTTCGCTGCGCGCCGCTAGCATGCAGTGATGTGCTGTGATCTCTTTCTGGCGGTGACCAAAAGGCCTCCGTGAGAGAGACTGGGCAACCAACGAAAAATAGGCCTGTCAGGGATTGCTTGACCACGATCGACAGGCTCGAGCTCCGCTCTGAGGTATGACCAGGAGCGGGCGTGCTCGAAAGCATACTGGTCTGAATGGACAGAGGCCGGTAGACAAGAACAGCAGCGTACGTACCTTGCGGTGTCTCGGAGGGGTCTTTTTATTGGCCCCGTTCGGACCTTCGCGCGAGCGCGGTAGTCAAAGTGATGCCGTGTTCCCGCCAAAAGGCACCAATGAGAAAAGCCATTGGGAAGCCGGGACGGAGCTGCGGCCGAGCGACAGAGACAAGTCGTCCGCCGTCATCATGGAATGCCTTCTCAGCAATGTAAGTGACCAAATTTCCAAACAGCTCCCTTTCAAGAAGATTGTCAGGTTCTTGAAAGAAACCGGCGTTACAATCATGCAGGCTGACAAAGAAGGAGGGTTTGCGGCTATGCCTGCCGGAATGTCTGAGGAAAAGCCATGCAGGCTAATAATAAGAACTTTCGGACGATAGAGTTTTGGAGAAGAGGCAAAAGAAGGCATCCAGGAAGCGTCTCAGGAGGGTTAATCTCTATTCTATGGCAAATAAGGTCAAGAAGCAATTTTGTTGTGACACCACAAAAACGAGGACTGAGACGAAGAAGGACAGAACAAGTGCTCTGTCCTCAGCGTATTTTTCTCCGCGAAGACGTATAAGCCTGACGTCACTTTCCGTACCATTGTTTCAGAACACAATACTTGAAAGTATATAGTGTCGGGCTACCTAAAGAGGTACCTGAAGTCTTTGATTATAGCAGACCCTTTCCCAATTCCCCATTCACATTCAGTAGTACAGTTTCTGAAGTGCATAAAACAGCGTTCTGCGTCAGCGTTCAGCATTGATGCTGAATACCTATTCTATTCGCTTCACCACGTGCAGCTTCTCAATTATGTAGAAGAGTGCATAACTCTACACAATGATGAGAATGCTTTCATTTCCCGCTGTGACGTATCGGCTCATAGATTCTTTGAACTGCTGGTTTTTTATGTGACATCAACTGTCGTTGGTTGGAACAACAAAGTGTACATTAAAAAATCTGGTGTCTGTACCGGGTCAAGAGTTGCCCCCGTCCTGAGTGGTGTTTTCTGTGCGCAGTTCATAGGTGTCTTCAGAAAGATTTGGAAGGAATGACCACAAACGTGTTCCGTTATGTGGACGATTTTCTCGTTCTTGTGGCAGGTGGTGACCACACTCGTCAAATGATTGATGCATTGAAGGCTTTCAAAGAAAGGGGCGGAGGTTTGAAGTTCACGTGCGAAGCTCATCGGAATGGACGAATACAGTTTTTGGCTCTGTCTTTGTTTTTTGAGGGCAACCACATGTGCTTGCCGTTTTCACCACGGTCTAATAAGCTGCTGTTGATTTCTCTTCAGGCCACTCCATGTAGATTAAAAATAGCATTGCATCAAATGCATTAAAGTCGGCGCTAAGCAAGTCATGGCCCATCGGACTAATCACGCCTTATCAGAACAGGTGGCTTGACCTAAAAACGCAGAGTTCCCAGATTCCGTGATGTTTGTGGCAGCGCAGGAGATTCTAAAAGAACGGAAGCTAAACCTATGTGCAAGGGCATTGAAAGTAATGAGCGAGGAAAGGAAAACGTTTTCCACTGTACCGTACGTTCACGACGTTTCTCATAGCCTTAAGAAGGTATAGCCAGACGTTATGACAGGGACTTGGGGTTTTTGGAAAAAACAAACTCGGCCGAATCTGTGCTACCATTGAGAGGCATAACACACCGTGGGAGAGAAGGAATTGGTGCGGTGTGAGCTGCTCTGATCCATTAGTGGAGCGTGCTTGCGGAGTGGTTTATTCTATTCCTTTATCCTGTGGGCGGATTTATACGGGAAAAGCGGGACGCTGGCTAAGCATGCGCCTTCGTGAACATGCTAGATCACTTGATGGTGGTTCGGGGACAGACCTTTTGAAACATGTTAACAGTCACAAATGCACTCCTTTTTAAAGAAACGCGTGATCTGTGGAGCTAGATAGAACAGCACGAGAAATTATGGACGCTTTTAGAGGATAAGGAAGTCAGCCGATAAATGTGTGAGCACGCCTTCGTTGTTATTACTCGACTCGGAGTATAAATATCTTGAAGCACTTTCCCTTGATACGGTATGACTTGTTTCACGTGCCTTTTTGACTCGACCGTTTTGACATGATCTAGACTGCGTATGCCATTTGTTTTGTTCTTCGTGCTTGTTTTTTCTGCTTTCTATATAATTTGAGTCTCTCAATAAATTTTTGTCAGTTGATAGTGGAAAAAAAGAGCACTTGTTCTGTCCTTGTTCTTTCTCGCACCTAGCTGTGCTGCGCAATATGATGTCCAGCGATTGTCTCGTGTATCTCGTCTGTGTGTTCGTCTTCTACTTACATTGACGCCAAGCTGTCTTCTGATGCTTAACCTTCCTTCGATGTCTAGCTTGGCAGAACCAGTTATCAACAGTCCTAATGTGTTCAATTCCGAAGGTAAGGGGCTTCACTTCACACATCAACTGCCTAAAGATAGTCAAATCTAATTTCTTGACATCAGCTTGCATTTAACGTGCTCGCATACATGCTGGTCATACAATCCGAGATTGAAAAAACAGTTCCTAAGTATCACAGGGTTCATTATAAGCTGGTAAAGAGGGCGATTATTAAACTTGCTTGTCGTTCTGCGATGGATAAATCATGCCAGCACAATTTGGGATGCAGTCTTAATGTGCCATGGGAGTTGGCTAGGGTGCGCGAAATGATGAAAAATGATTGCAGGCAAGAAGGGTGTACCACAGCACACTGAATGCGTATCAGTAGTTATATACAAAGTTCCGTTATCTTGCGATATAATGTACATTGGGGAAACTGGTGTTCCTTCAGCAAAACGGCGAGTGAACATGTGCTCAACTTGTCGAGTAATTCAGGGGGGAACCTTGCCTTGCACTGCCTGAAGTGCGAAAAACGGGATTGTCGCGCGTTTCAAGACAGTAAGGGAAGTATTTGAAGTCTTCCTAATTTCCAAGTATGCGGAACACTAAATGAGCACACCGTCCATTATTCTTTCAAATAAATAAATTGAATATCTTGACGGGATGAACGCCTACCGGCACCTTTAAATTTTAGCTTTTTCCTCGTTCTCGATGCTGTCTTCCTTCTTTTTTTTAGTGTTTAGTCTTGGCTTGATCTTGTTACTTGCTGCTGGCATCCTGCGTACATTTGGTTGAAACCGTAACTCTGAGTTGCTACTGCTTTATAGTTTTTTAGCTTTAGCCTCTTTAGATTATCATCCTTACTCTTGTTGCTGGTTGCTGTCATTCTTCAGAGCTTTAGCTTCTTCACGTTTACTCTTGTTTCTTGTTGCTGACATCATGCACGCTTTTATGTTTTCTATGTTGGATGCCCCCTGGTCTCCGGTTCTTGATTGGGTCTTCTTGTCCACCTTGTTGTAGGATAGGCCTCTTCGCCTATTTCAGTGATCCTGGGGAATTGTCATGCTCATACTCCCCACTTTGTCTGATATCCGGGCCTCCTTTCTTTGAGGCCCTTGTCAGATTCAAATTACGGTTCGAGGCCTTTTCCACTTCTCCCACCCACTTTTTTGAGGTTCTTGGCGTGCTCGGTGGTCGAGGTCGAGGACATGGGGGCATCGCCTAGGTGAGATTACATATTTTGGGTTTTTGTTTTCGGTTCTTTGTGTTGTGTTATTGAGATCCCTACTAATATCACATGTGGATGGAACACTACATGCAGATAAATTCACCCGTGTTTTTGGTGTTGCTCTCCAATTGTTATGTTTGGGGAGTAATGGTTTGCTTTTATCTTTCTTTCTTTTTTAAGTATGTGGCTGTAGAGGATATGCAAAGCTGCCTGTAACCTTTCGAAAAAAGCTGGAATTCTGCGCTTTGTGTGTGTGTGTGTGTGTGTGTGCGCGTGCGTGTGTATGCGTGTGCTTTCCTGTGCGTGTGTGTGCGTGCGTGTGTTTGTGTGTGTGCATGTGTCTCCGCTATCCTGTCTTATTCGCGAAGTTTTGAAGATGAACAAATTTCACCAACTAGCCTGCCAGAAGACTCTACCAAACACACACACACACACACACACACACACACACAC
>JAJIZL010074027.1:0-12917 GCA_023969395.1 Amblyomma maculatum | reverse complement strand
CCGCCAAAATCACACATTTGGCAGATATTCAATGCGCATTTTTTTGCCCGCCAGACCGCGTCTTTCGGCGACTCCCAAAGCCCAGTTTAATACCGCAGGTTCGGAGCTGGTCCCTGCAGCCTCCAGCCTCGGTTGGAGCTCAGGGCATCCGTGTAAGATATGCTCTACTTCGGCCTTTTTGGCCTCTCAGAGCGTATTCAGGGATGTGCAGCCCTAGGTTAACCAGGGCTAGGGAAAGTACCCAAAGGGAGGTGTTACCTCCGAGTCACTTGGGGGTTGTATTGAGGGTATTTACAGTTCTGACTCGTGATCTATGGTTACCAATTGGTAGAGCATCCGTAGACCTTGTGGAGCCAGTTGGATCGTTATAGATACAAAGAGTGAACTGTGGAGTGAGACACGGGCGGCAAAGGGGCACAGGCGCTCACAGGTGCAGTTTGTGTTGCGTCTGCATATGTATGTCGATGAAGCATACAAGTCACCTCTAAATGTTTGAGTATTTCAGCAAAGTTGAAAACATAACTCACTAAGCGTGTGGGTGAGCTATTCTCGAGTAAATATGTGGATATGAAATGTGTGGCCAAAGCCAGGACTGAGCCCCATGTTTTAACTTATCGGAGAAAACGTCTCATTATCCACTCCTGCAGAGGCTGACGTAGCTCTTCGCATTTTTTTATTTTTGCCAAAAAGGATTCTAGCCTGGTTGTCAGCGTTCACTGGCTAATATAAGTCTGTAGCTATGATCAGAGAATATTGCATTCAAGCAGAACCGTGGGGCTTCGGCTGTGAAGGCGGCAAACCGCTTTAAATCAATAAACAACTAGCTCCATACCACACGCGATTCTTCGATAAAAGTCGATAACATGGTGCTGGTCTAGTTAGTGACTCATATTTTGTAATGGAAGTTAGAGAAGAAATGACGACCAAAATAGAAAGCACGTAAAGAACACTAACACAAACCGTTCTTTGTATCGTGTCTTCCTTATTGCACAGGTCAGTAAAGTGCTGTTCCTTTTTAGAGGAATGGAAACCATGCCGACACCAAGAACGTTTTATCGCAATTATTTTATGTAATCTGCACATACACGCACACGACACACGCACATCACACATAATTTTCTCCTGACAAAAAAGACAGAGATAAATGTTAGGGGGAGCTCACAGTCAATCACATTTTAATCTCATGTCCACCACTTGATGAACTTTGGAAAATATATTTTACTCGATTTTATAACAAACACATTCCATTTCATCCTTAATTGTCTTTATGCGAAAAAGCATTAGTCTTTTTTCTCTCGTTTCTACGTTTCTCAAGAAGGCCAGTGTTTTAAATATGTTATGAGAACCGTAACTCTAGGCACCTCACGTAACAAATAATCTAACCTTGTGGTGTGTGTGTCATAGCCCCAATTCCTTTTGCCCCATAAAACACCATATAAATAAACTAAAATTAAGTGCTGTTCCTGAACAAAAAAACAAAACAAAAAAACAAGTAAACTGGAGCTGCAGCTTCGGACGCCTAATTTCAGTGTGTCTGGCCGTCGGCACAGACGCGTGTGTTGATTCAGCTTTGTGTACTTCAGGCGTCTGTTGTGAAGCTGCGATCCGAGACTTTGGCCGATGAGGTTTATGGCACGGCCGTCATATTCGACGCACTCAGTAAACTCGGTCTCAAAAGTTTCCTCCGGTAGATGATTCTCCAACTCGTCGTTGATCTTCCCCAGTTTGTCGTCATTGCTGACTTCCAGTCTGTGAAGCACTCAACTGTGTACGCTGGCTGTCGGCAGTGCTGCTGTGGCCTCGTTGATGATGCTCGTGGTCTGCCCTCGTCGACTTTGTCTCTTGGCTTCCAGCTTTACCATTTTGAGTTCGTCGTGGTTTTTCTTGATTTCACCAGTATCTTGTCATCCCGGGTTTCGGCACCATGTAGTAAATTGACGATGATGATATTAGATTGAACTTTCTTACTAGAACTTTAAAATTTTGGGGGTTCGAAAAAAAGTGAAGAAACCACACGCGGACAAAACGGTAACAAAAACGCTGGCTATATTCGGAAGAGATTACGTGCTTCTTTCACGAGCGAAGTCTTTTGTGCACTGTCCCGTCCACTCTTCTCTCCCTCTCTTGGCCAGACGCTCCTCTGCAGAGCTCGCAACACGCACGTGCGCATAGCTTCATTGTCACCGGCCCTGGACCTCGCTTTTCTCTCCACAGCGGGGACCACGACGGTTCCTGTTGTCCCCAAGCGCGCGTGATTTCGTTCTCTCAACGGTAGGGTGTAGTAGGGTCCTCTGAGCAGCGTCACCTGGCGACAGATAGCGGAAATATTGTAAAAATGTATAAGACTGCACCTAAAGACTGCGGCTTTCGTTGCGTAAGTGGCACACTTTTTGAAACATCTGAACTTGGGCCTCCATCGTACAAGGTCCTGTACATATTCTCAGAGAACATAATGTCACACAATGCACGATACAATTTCTTGCATGATATGCATGATACTTGAAAACCACGCTGAAAGGAACCGGACGCTTGCTACGACTTCTCTATAAAAGCCCTTAATCCCCGTGGAAAAATCTTCCGTTGAAACAACATACTCCGGTAGCAGCCGCCTGAGTCTGACTTGGCATATGGTGCGTAAGAAAGGGTCGGTCGTGCATCTAAAAACCAAAAAACGACTTACCAGCTGTCGTAAAAACAGGTGGCCCAATCCTAGCTCACTATCTTTTACTCGTCTGAACAAGTTAGTCTGGCTGCAGCGCTCCCATTCAGACGCCCAGACAAATACAGCGAAATTCCTGTGCAGCTTCGGAATATTTAACCGTTAATAGTGCAATACCCGCATATGATACCAGAGCTTACTGATAAAGAACAAGTTACAAACTGCGGTCCTTGCAAAAATAGATAGGTTGGTCCCTCTCCACTTTTCAACTTCGTCCTTTATCTCTTTAGCCTACCCTCTCCAATACTGTTCACTGTCATGGTAAGCCATAAGCGGAACTCCCAAGTACCTATCTGATTTCGTCGTCCAAGGCACACTGGCAAACAGTTCAGGCGTGGATGGTCACCTTCCATGCTAAAGTCCGAGGCATTTCAATCAGTTAACTCCACTGCCGGTGACGCGACTAAATTCGCACGCAAAAATTGGAATGCAGGTGGCGGCAGGAGCAAAAACCTTCTTTTTAAATTGCACACCGGAACCTTGCCGGTGAAAACATTTTTCAAGAAATAGGGATTATTCATGCCCTGGGGATCACACTGTTTAATATGCAGGAAGCCAGAAACCATAGAACATGTTTTTTTTACACTGTTGGGAAGTATCGCAAAGGGACGTATTGAATTTTTGGGACGTATTGCAAAGAACGCTAATGAAAGACTTTCCGATAGACCCGCATGGCATTCGGTACTTATGCGTAGAAAGGGAGAATGGGGTACCATTTGACTTAATTATGCTTATGCGCCTCCACTATATATTGAGCTCAAGCACGGCGGGTTATAATTGCGATAAAGATGCAGGGCATGCGAGAATTTATTTTTGGGAAAGCGTGGACAGGTATTTGGCAATCCAGAAAGCTGCAGCAGAACCTCCCGAGTGGCTCTCAAGGCTAGAGCCTTTGTTGTGTATGCGTGAATTGTAGTGTGTCGTATGTAAATAGCGTATGTAAATAGCATTTCAGGGATTTTCGTTGATTTTGCTCTCGTGTCAAGACCAGGCAATAACGAATGAGAAAAGCTTAGGTGGCACAGTGGATTGATACTACTTACCCGACCACTGAGCGAATGAAACATTTGTTCGAATCCTGTAAGTGCTGCATTTTTTTTTCAGATTTGTTTTACCGCAACGATAAATTAAGCTACTAGGATCTCGCCTGGGGTGTATACCCCATTATATGTGATGCTTGTACATCTAAATATCGGCAAAACCATCCGTGAACAGTGCCACGAAGGGACGGCATGAGAACGGCTCAGTTCAGTTCAGTTCAGTAGTTCAGTCGTGTCCGACTCTTCGTGACCTTATGGACCATATCACGCCACGCTTTCCGGTCTCTCACTATCTTCCTAATATCACATAACTTCATCTGCAGCGGCTCGAGGATGCCATCTAACCATCGCCTTCGCTGCCTACCCCTTCTCCGGTGACCCTCAACTTTTCCCAACATCAAATCGTTCTCCAGCGACTCCTCGCTTCTCATCAGATTACCAAAGTAGCATCGTTTTAACTTTAGAATTTGACCCTGCAATGAGCAGTCAGGGTTTATGGTCGACATATATCGACTGATTTGATCTTCTGACCGTCCAAGGAATTCTCACGATTCTCCGCCAGCACCACAATTCAAACGCGTCAATTCTTCGGCGGTCAGCCTTCTTCACAGTCCAACTATCGCATCCATACATCACAACTGGAAATACCATAGCACGAGTTATACGGATCTTGGTTGGCAGACTAATGTATCTGCACTTTACTAGGCGGTCAAGGCTAGCCATGGCTCTCTTTCCCAGAAGTAGGAGTCTCCTAATTTCATGGCTGCAGTCTCTTTCCGGGGTTATCTTGGAGCCCAAGAAGAGAAAATCTCTCACAGCTTCCGCTTCTTGTCCCTTGATGCTCCAGGACGTGATTGGGCAAGACGCCATGATTTTTGTATTTTTAATGTTCAGTTTAAGCCCAAACTTCTCACTCTCTTCTTGTACGCGCATCAGAAGTCTATTGAGTTCCATTTCACTTCCTGCCATTAAAGTGGTATCATCCGCATATCTAAGGTTGTTTATACGTTTCCCAGCAATCTTCACTCCAGCTGAAGACTCGTCCAGACCGGCCTTCCTCATGATGCAATCAGCGTATAGATTATATAGGCAGGGCGACAGTATGCAGCCTTGTCTCACTCCTTTCTCAATTGGAAACCAATCAGTAAGATCATGCCCAGTTCTGACTGTGGCCTCTTGCCCTTCATACAGGTTCCTGAGGAGATAGATGAGGTGATTCGGAACTCCCATTTCTTGGAGAGCTTGCCACAATCTGCTGTGATCTACGTAATCAAACTCCTTTCGCAAATAAATAAAGGAGAAGTAGATTGCTTAATGGAACTCTCTTTCTTTTTCCATGACCCAGCGAAGGTTGGCAATCTGGTCTCTAGTTCCTCTACCCTTGCGAAACCCAGCTTGCACGTCCGGAAGCTCCCGATCCAGATACTGCTGCAGCCTACCTAGGAGGATTTTCAACATCACCTTGCTAGCATGCGAAATAAGCGCGATCGTGCGGTAGTTGGAACAATCTTTGGCACTGCCTTTCCTTGGAATAGGGATGTGAACTGACCTCCTACAATCCTGTGGCCACAGCAGGGTTGTCCAAATTTGCTGACATAATGTATACAGAATGTTAACAGCGTCGTCATGGTTGAGGTTTTGAAGCAACTCAGCTGGAATGCCATCAATTCCGCTAGCTTTGTTCTTAGCAAGGCTGGCTAAGGCCCATTCAACTTCTCTCTTCAGGATGCCCGGCTCGAGATCAGTAATCACAGCCGTATTATGTTGGGTTTGCACATCCGGGTCCTTCTTGTACAGTTCTTCTGTGTAATCCTGCCACCTCTTCTTTATCTCTGAGGCTTCCGTGAGGTCCCTGCCTCGTTTGTCCTTTATGACGCCCAGCTTAGCACAGAAGCTTCCTTCGATATCTTTAATTGTCTTATACAGAGCTCTTGTGTTCCTGAATTGGCTGTTGTCCTCAACTGCTTGGCACTGTATGTTCAGGAAGGCGTTTTTATCTCTTCTTGCGATTTTCTGAAAATCCGCATTGAGAGCCTTGTATCTTTCTTTTTCTCCCTTAACTTTTGCCATCCTCCTTTCCTCAGCTATTTGCAAAGCCTCTTCAGATAACCAGTTTGCTTTCTTGCATTTCGTTTGCTTTGGAACTACCTAAGTAGCAACTTCTTGTATTATATCACGCACATCAGTCCACATCTCTTCAGGCTCTCTGTCTTCTAGATCTAATTCTTGAAATCGATTCCTCACTTCAACAGCATATTCTGATGAAATTTGATCCAGATCATACCTGAAAGGCCTTCTAGTTTTCTGCGTTTTCCTCAATCGAAGCTTAAATTTGGCAACAAGAAGCAGATGATCGGTGCCACAATAGGCCCCAGGCCTTGTTTTTACTGCTTGTATAGCGCTTCCTCATCTCTGCCGACAAAGAATATAATCAATCTGATTCCTGCACAGACCGTCCGGTGAAGTCCATGTGTACAGGCGCCTCTTGTGCTGTTGAAAATAGGTATTCGCTATGGTCAGGTTATTTTCTTGACAAAACTCTACTAGCCTCTGCCTAGCTTCATTTACCTCACCGAGACCGAACGTGCCTGTAATTCCTGATATTTCTTCACTCTCCACCTTAGCATTCCAGTCTCCAATGAGAAAAAGGACGTCTGATGAGGGAGTGCGGTCTAAAAGGCATTGCAGGTCAGCATAAAATCTCTCAACGTCAGCTTCTTCAGCAGTAGTGGTTGGTGCATAGACTTGGATAACTGTTATGTTGAAAGGCTGACCTTGGACCCGAAGTGAAATCATTCGGTCGTTTTTCGGGTTGTACCCTAACACTGCTTCGCCCATTCTTCTGTTTACTATGAGAGCGACCCCATTCCTTCTCCTGGATTTGTGCCCACAATAAAAGACATAATGGTCGCCGGGATTAAAATCTCCCATTCCGATCCACTTGAGCTCACTCCAAGATATCAATTTTCAATCTGTCCATTTCTCGCTTGACGACATCCAGTTTACCTTGCGTGATAGATCTTACATTCCATGTTGCTATGTGATATATCTCCTTGCAACATCGCATTTTCCGGTCGCTTCCCGACACATCCAGAACTGAGCGTCCTTTTGGCTTTAGACCAGCCGCTCGGTAACAATCGTCGTTTAACGCGCTGGGAGGCAACCAGTGAGGAGAAAGAAGTGCCGGGACCCTACCGTTGAGGAGACGGAATTATGCCCCAAGCGCACGGGCCCCGGCCGTTCCGGGGAAGTGGTCCATTCCATCCTCGGTGGGTCACCCGAAACCTTGTAGCGCGCTTGCATTTGCTAGCTGTCCTTTCGGGAGCAAGAGTTTGGTATTTCTCCTCTGCTGTGTTCTCTGATTTAGGCCCCTTTTCGTTTGCGAAGTTTAGCTCGAGGATTATCGGTTGTTCTTTTTCTTTATATATTCTTTACTCGGTTTTTCGACCATCCCGGACTAGTATGACTCCATGCTTTCTGCCATCTTTATAATTGTGTAAGACCTTTCGCAGCGTTTAACAATAACTTGTACCTTGTGTTACACGTATTTTCAACGGTTCCACAATATGCATCGTAGTCGCCACCTCTGCGTGGAAGACCGAATTTTACCGGCTCGCTTCGGCAGACGCGTCCTCTTTAATCTGGCCACTTCGGGATGCTCTCATGGGTGTTTTCGCAGAACTGAGTGGCCTCTACTGTGTGCAAGCCCGTCTCTTCCACTGCCAGCACTTACGTGTACTCACCACTGTTAAGCACGCGTTCCATTCGTGGAGCATTCACTGCGGATGACGAGTGCCCGGCGCACGACACTATAGGTAAGGCTGCGGGGCGGCGGGTTATATAGTTGCCATGCAGGTCCATCGCAAAAGTACTATAGCACAGTACTGAAGGAAAGAACATCAGACACACATACAAGACACGTATACTCTACACTGTCCTACTTGTTCCGTTCCAGAGTTGCGCTCGTCTATATGCCGTGCGTGGTTTTGATGTGAGCAGTGGGCGTGTATACACTATGGGCATGAATAGCGTACTCAAACCGCGATGTGTTATAGCCTGGTAAAGGGCTCTTCTGGGAACTTTTTCGTATTTTCCCTCCTTCTTAATTCGGCCGAGGCTTGATAGCGCGACATTATAGGTAGTTGCGCGGCTGAAAGTGAAGGCTGCTGAGCGACCGTGCTGGCGAAGGTTAATATTTTTTTGAAATATGAACCGGCGTTGCTTGCCAACCTGTCACAAAATGTGCCAGTCCTGCCAAGCTATATGGAAAGGACGTAACTGTAGATTTTTTTTTTGCACCGTTGTGTTTACGCACTCGGATGTCTTATTATTGTTATTCTTTGGGGTGCTTCTCATTAAAATCCGCGTGAATAAAATGTGAAGAGATTCGATGCAATTTATTTCCACGCGCGCGCTAGCAGAAAAATTGCATGGAATCTGCTTACATTTTATTTACGTGCGTGTGCGCGTGTGTGTGTGTGTGTGTGTGTGTGTGTGCGCGTGTGTGTGTGTGTGAACGCAAAAGTAGAACATTTATAGTTGTTGCATTCATGCTATTGATTGCGCGACATTTTGACAAAGACTGCAGTGAGAATTGCGTTATGTTCCTTGTAGTAATCCATCGAAACTCGCTGATTATCCAGAGTACTTATGAGCCCCGGTACATCGGTTCGCCCTGCGCTGGTGCTCACTCTGCAGTGTTGGCTGCACTACTGTTTCTGGTGGCGCGATTTCGCTTTCGTCCTTGTTGGGGGCAAGAAAATTCCTTGGGCTGCGAATTGCGTTTGTGAAATTCTAAAAGCTAATGTACATTAATCTCGCGGTGAGTTACAAGCCTTTCTTTAAGTAATGATCCTAACCGACATAACAGATATGAAGTTAGCTGTTGAATGTTGACTGATCGGTCTCCTACATGTAAGAGGACGTCATAGTTATGTTCCCCGCTTACAGTGCCAAGCAGCTAGGTGCGCTCTTCTAAGCTCAAAAAACGTATTAAAAAAGGCCGACAGTGCAAGATGAAACAAGTCTGTCGTTTGGCGAATGCACTCTTTGTATTGTGGGGGTAAATTCAAGAGCCGTTTCCTATTACAGCATCTGGCCAGTTCAAGTTGTTCAGGACACCGTACGCCATTTTGGCATCTAATGCTAAATATTTCCAGGGAAATAAACGAAATAAAGTGCGCAATGCAAGATTTAAACGAATGTGATTTCAGCTATTCAGTATGCACGCATCCCCACAATAAAGAACAAGCAGGGGCGGATGTATAAACAGCTTTTAAGGGGAGGGGCGGAGGCGTCTTTCTGACTTTTTTAGACAATATTGTTTTAAGTAATTGGTGTAGGAGTGTTCCCGCGAGCGGCGACGCAACCGTCCCTCTTCCTCTTAACTTAAATGCATCGCCGTAAAGTAATTTAGCTTTATTGACTGCAGCTCAGATGTCCGACACGTTGCTGCAAATTTGCAGGGTCGCAGCGGAGGACCAGATCAAGATGACCAGCGTGGCAAGCTCCTCATTCAGAACAGCCCGTGCCGAGCTTGCGCTCCGAGCACGCGCTGTACATCTTTATTTTCCGCTAACACGGCTCGTAACGCTGATCTCAGCGCCTCCGCTTTATAGCATCGGCGGGCGCTATAACATCATCAAACTTTGGATGCTGTACAAAGCCTCCAATTGCAAGGATCGTCAACGCAGTATCATAGCGGCGACGAGGCTGCGCTGCTCAGATGTGCCTCGCACGTAGCAGCCGAGGTCCGCCGAAAGTCGATACAGCGACCCTGGTTAGTGGCGGTACGGAAATAGCTCGCACACGTGGGCGCTCTCTTTGAGATTGCAACGCCCTTGGAAGTTTTACATTACGTGTAGAGAGTGTATTTTAGACCGACTCCGTGCGCGCAGAAGCGACGAACAAATTCGCCTGCCGTCAAGGCGCTGACATTGGGAGCGTCGGTGCGACTCTTGCAGCGCACTAAAGTGTCACTGAGCTGCTCTTCCTTTAGCGTCCACTGTCTTTTACTGCTTGCAAATTGCATTTGTTGCAATTTACAAGTGCCTGCATCCCCTGTGACGTTAACCAAGGGTGGGACTCAATTACGAGACGCACTGGAAGAAAAATAGAGTTAATCACTTCCCGGAACGTATTGCACTTCGTTCGATGTCCCTTTGCTCTAGTAATTATTACCCCCTCTGTGTTCCGAGTATCAATTAGGGCAGCGTGCTTCAAGGCTGGATGTTCTGCCCGAGAGCGAAGGCTCTTTCTTTTTAATTGGGTTCCTCTTCGATTAAGACATCCATTTCTCGTTCGTCTACACGCGCAGTTCTCCTTCGTTTGCTTAGAAATCTTTCATCCACTTTCTATTAGTTTTAGATCTTTATTATTTTGACCCGCATTTCCGAGTGGTCGTCGCGCTAGAGATTCCGCCAATCGGTCTACTTTGGCGAAACTTTTATGCAGCAGGCTGTCGTTAATTCGACTGCCGGCCTAACCAATTTCTTCTTTCGATTCGATTGCACGGGATCGATAAGGGGAGTGGCCTAGGCGCCTCTCAGCTCCCCTCCAAATCGAAGTGTTTGGCCGTCGTTTAAGTTAGCGCCGGGACAGAGCCCCACTTCCAGTCACGATGTCCAAAATTCGTGCGGGGAAGTCAATTACAAGCAGGGAATGCGATGCGCAGTCTGCTACGTTTTCTTTTGTCGGTACCGTGTTTCTGCTTTTTTTTTGATCCTGTGCAAAATAAAAACTTCATTTCGTGCAGGCTGTGAGTATGCACTGTTTGGAAAAACAACAGGCCCATTATCTATGCCCTTTCGTGCCCCGCAGTTCCTTATTTTTATTCACTGGCACAGAGCCCGACCGCGTTGCGTGAAGTTGCGGTGAACTCATTGCACAGAATTACATAACCACGTTACTTAATGGTGCGTGCACAGAGAGTCGCTTTATTCACTACAGGTAACAAGCGCGAACAGACGCTTGCGAAAGAAGGAACGGGCAATCCGCTGAGTGCCAACTGATTTCCCATAGCAACACAGCATCCCTGATGATACATACAACCGCTGCGTTATCTAGCAAAGCATGGTTACCTTAAATAAAAAAAAAGTGCGCAACGCAAATTCAGTCAAACGAAGACGAGTATAGGGCACTCGAAAACCAAACTCGTCAATCGTTGTCACAGATTTACATTTGTCTTTCTGATGAAGCTCTGTTCCGGACGACATGGCAGCTGTACAAACTCATTACTGATGCAGATCAGCCGAGCGTTTTTTTGTTTGTAGTGGGCGTCTTCCAATCGCGCTTTATCTTTGCCAATTTACTTTGCTCGTTCAAAGATAGATTGACATATTTTGCGTGCCTTTCCAATTATGTCCGGCTGGTCATTAAGGTTAACACGCGCTCATGGACCGACTGGCCCTCTGAAGTGTACTTTGCGATGTAGTACGTTCTTCCTAAATGAAATTGTCGCGCTTGAAGCATGTTGGATTGATTATTATCTATAGTTGCACCACGAGAATAAATTATTTTTTGAGGCGCTGCGCACGTTATTGTGTGATCCGCTAGTTGCTGACGTTTCTGCTACAGCTCGCGGCGGTTTCTTTGTTCAAGACGAATTTGGCACTGAATATCGCAGCAGGTTTACTAATATTTCATGCTCGCTGGTGAACCAGTGCATAGTGTTTGCTTGAAAACAAAGCCTTTTAGCACGCTCTTCCACATTGTCGTGTAGACAAAATTTTACTCCTCCCATTATTGTGACTATTCCTTTTTTCGGAGTTCCATATTGCATCATGCCTGTATGAATCATCGAAAAGGAAAAATCGGAGCGAAGACTCCTGTGTTAGTTCATTCGAACTGTTCCTGTGTTTGACCTTCATCATCATCAGCCGGACTATACCAGGGCGAAGGCCTCTCCCATTTTCTTCCAATTGACCCGGTACTGTGCTGGCTGTATCCACTTGACGTCTGCGATTTTTTTATCTCATCCAGCCACCTAATTTTCAGCCGCCCCTTGCTTCGCTTACCTTCCCTCGGAATACAATTGGTTACTCTTAAATACCATCGATCATCCTCTCTTCGAACTACATGCTGTGTTCATGCCTATTTCTTGTTTTTAATTTCGACTAGAATGTCATTAACTTGAGTTATTTCCCTGACCCACTCTGAATGCTTCCTATCTCTTAACGTTACACCTCCATTTTCCATTCCATGGTCCTCTGCGTTGTCTTGAATTTAAGTAGAATCCTTTTCGTTAACCTCCATGTTTCAGCCCCATAGGTCAGTACAGTACCAGTAGGATGCAACTGTTATACACTTTCCTCTTGAATGATGCCGGTAAGATGCTTGTCATAGCGTTTGAGTACCTTCCAAATGCGCTCCATCCTAATCGTATTCTCCAATTTTGAACAAGCTGCATTTACTTCACGTGCATATTTTTACGAACTCCAAGGTGCCTGTAATTACTTCATGCGAAATAAATCTTGCTGTTCTTCGTCGGAAGCCTAACCCTGTTGACGCCTTCGTATATTGTTTAGAGATTCCCAAGACAAATACGATGGAATCGGCCGACAGCATTGATGACGCTCACTTTCAAGGCAACAGCCTGTAGTAGCTCATGAGTGGCGTCAGCAGAAACTGCGCGCGAGATGTTTCCGCGAGATTCCGCGAAATATCGCTGGGATTCCGGCATATAGTGATCGATATTTACAGTTAGTGAAAGATATTCAGAGGTCAGTCATGAGAAAGAGTCTCCCGCTCTGACTACGCTCTTTCTAAAGAGAGAGAAGGATCGCCCTCTTTTTCACAGAGGAAAAGGAAGACGGTCCCTTTAAAGAGCGAGATGAGACTGAGATTCTCTCCTTCTACTTTCCCCTTCCCTCCATTCCCCTCCTACCTCCTTTCATCTCTCTCCTCTCCTTCTCACTCTCTCCTCACCTCTTCCTTCTCTTTGTATAGAGAGAGCAGAAAGAGGAAAGGACTGTAGATAGATACTCTCTACTCTCCCTTCTCTCTCTAGAGAGAGTGAGAATGAGACAGTGTCTTTCTCTTTCTCCAGAGAGAGATTCTCTTTCCTTTCCGCTTAAGGAATCAGGGCGTTCCAAGATTGCAGCATGGCGCGTAGTAGTGCCCCTGCTATGCAATTTTTAGCAGTGCTGGTAAAGTGCGAC
>JAJIZL010074009.1:0-18336 GCA_023969395.1 Amblyomma maculatum | reverse complement strand
ATAATGCTACAGTACCAGTGCTTCGAACACAGCAGGATATAATTGCCAGTCGCGGAGCACAGCTTCAGGGCAGTTGCTGTGCGCTGGAGAGAAGCGATGGCGACAGCGATTCTATCCTCGGCCCGCCTGCGCCTATTACCCTTCGCCTACCATCCTGTGTTCTAGTGAGCTCCGCCAGCGTGATTCAAGCTTCTTCAGTGACGCAGATGACCAGAACGTTGACGATTGGCTATCAAAATAAGAACACGTAAGCGCTTATAAGTGTGACGATACCACCAAGATCAGCAACGTTCTAATTTACCTGACTGATATAGGTAATGTAAGGTTCCGAAACCATGAACCAAATCTGGCCACCTGGTCGGCCTTCAAGGCGAGCTTTTCGGAGCGTTGGAGCGCCCTGCAGTGCACACACTGCGCGCCAAATGCCTCCGCACCCGCGCTCCGCATCCCGCAGAAACATTTACCATGTTACATAGAAGATATCGTGGACTTCTGAAAGCGAGTCAACCCTTCCATGTTCGAAGCTGAAAAGATAAGCAATATCCTGAAGGGCATATCCGACGATGCATGTTCAATGTCTGGCTAGAAACCCGCGAACCGTCGTCGACATTATTCAGCTGTGCCATAGTTACACACGCTATCGAGAAGCAACGGGCTGCTGCTCGATGCTCAAGCGTGCACGAATGGTTACTCCAGCCTCCGACAGTATGCGGTCTCGACTCTGCACCGCCTTCATTTTTTCCCGAGATCAATGCATTGATACCGCAGGAATAGGCTCGTCAAGTATCGCTCCTCTGTGCTTCTGCCGAAACCATACCATCGCTCGTTCCCGCACTTCGACGCACCATCCAGGAGCAAGTTGCAGAAGTTTTGCCTCCAAGCTCGCGACTTACGCCTGTAACAGCATCGCTAACGTTGCCGCAGTTTACATAATACATATGGTGTACCGTTTGTACCGTCACGGTCTCCACCTCCGCACCGCCGACCTTCTCTGCCCTCTCGGCGCCCCATTATGAATCCTTGAAGGACCCCCAATAACCGCGCAATCTGGTATTCCTGCGGTTTTCCTGGCTACGTTGCCCGGCTTTGCCGCCAGCGAGTGCAGTCGTACGGCGATCGTCCTCGACTGTAAAGATCCAACTATGCACCTTCGCGACCTGTCTTCGCCGGCACTTCTATGGGCTCCTTTCTTCTTGACCGCTCCTTCTACTGATCGCAATCTCCCCGCCGTCGTACCCTCCCGCCGCTGCGCAGTCAATCTCCTGCTCGCTCAGACGAAAACTAACACCAGCTGCTGCGGAGGCGAAAACTTCGTTTTCCTCAAAATATGAAAATTCGCCGTATTCTCCGGCCAAAGTTATTTATTATAGTATATTCCCTAATAATTGACAATTTATTTTTTGTCATTATAATGGTAATGTGGCATGTGTATTTGCTTGTTTTAATATGGCGATAGAACAAATTGCACAGCATTAGCTAGCATATGAAATCTGAGCCAAACAGTGCTTTCGCATTCCACACGACAAGCAGATTTCTGGCAAATACCTCGCACTAGAACAAGCTATGGGCTTTAAGTTAAAGTACTAGTTTTAGAGCCGCCAATTGCGCGATCTATTTACACAACAGATCATGTCAAAAGAAGCCCATTACACAAGCGTACAGGAACCGCTGCGGCCGGGCGACGTTAGATTCGCGGGCTTTACGTTAGGCAGAGCAGCTATCTGCGTGTTCACGACGTATTGTAGTACCGTTAATTGCTCTATACTAACGGTGTTCCGGTTTGCATTGTAGTATATGCTTGGTATGTAATAACTGGAATTATTAGCAATGCTATATATGTAAGGTCATGATGCGCCTAATTACTGGAGTGTATATTTTTCAGCTACGCAGTGAGCTGGCGCGTGGCAGCTATGTTGCGTACGCTGCACAGGCACAGAAAGCTGTGCCCAAGCCTAGGCGGTACACAAACCGACGGCCCCGCTGCTAGAGGCGAGTTTGATAAGAGCATCTCGCAGTGGAACCTACCGCGCTCTGTGCTCGTCCTGTGTTCTCATGAATCGTGGCGTACTGAACTTTTTTTCCGTAAGTTTGTATCGTTCACAACAGCGCCGCATAGTGATGAATAGAAATGGGAGGAATGGGATTAACATATGAGGTGCGAAGCTAATAACGGAAATTTTTCCTTGTATGATTGACTGCCAGATAAAATAGCTGGCCCCAAGTCAGAACGCTAGCAAAGTTATAGTTAACTTTACTAACTAGCGAGGTGATGCATTTCCTAAAGCGGAGGATCTTGGTGTCATCAGCGTAAAGAGGGCATTGGTGGATTTAGGACTCATAAGGTCATTATTATAAACTAAGAGGATAAGGTGTTCTAGGATAGAACCATGCGGGACGTCTATATTAGTTGTTTTTGGAGTAAAAGGCTTCAATATTAACATCCTTTGTTTCTGTCCAGTAACTACAAAGTAACGAGAAAGGTGAGCCTGTGATTTCAGTCTCTTCGAGTTTAATAAAACGAACTGTGCGATTAAGCGAGTCGGCAGCTTTAACTATATATATATACATATAGTGACAACTTTCTTCATACTGTTTCCAAGTTTATTTGGAGTCGATGTTTAGGCAGGAGCCCTGCCTTTCTCAAGACTGAGGGTACATGATTCTTGTTCGGCTTCTTATAATGTCGGCAGGAGGTGATACAAACTAAATATGGGCACAAACAGGTGAACCAGCTGGACACGCACAACACACACATACACACACAGGTGCGGAGAGCAGGCTAGGCTCAAAGGGTCATTAACCCAGGGCACCGGCCGCCGGGAGTCATCGGTATACAATACACAATACAGGCAGCCGCAGAACAACCTCGGAAAAAAAAGAAAAAACAGGTAGGGGAACGTGTTTGCTGCAGATGGTGCGAAAATTATTTTTCTTGTTCTCACTAAAAGATGGGAGCGCCAAGTGTGAAGGAGGTATTTGGGAGAAGTGGTCAACTATCAATGGTCAAGGCCTTGGCTTTGAATATTTTTTCTTTTTCTCTGCTGTACCTGTTATCCTCCCCACCCTTGTTCCGACCCGCGGCCCAACAAGTGAAAAAAAAAGACACCACAACCAGGTGGACATTGCTGGTTAGAAGAACCTGACAGCGGTGAGCACAGTTCGAGCCTGCTTAGAGCAGTAAGCAACTCGCGACGAGAGATGAACCTCAAAGAAAGAAAAGAAGTAAAAAAAATATGTGGGACAGTAGAATGGTGAAATACTTTGAGGTTTTAGATAAAAAATGTGAACTCCAAGCATGAAGAAGGTTTTTACGAGAAGTGGGATATGGAGGGTATCAAAGAAGCGAGGGAAAAAAAGAGGGGGGAGGGGGAAGGAAGAAAAAATAAACCCGAGGAAAACTGTCAAGGGATAATGATGGATATATATGCTTACCATTAAACTTGCAAGGCTCGTAAGGACGACATTGCCCCAATGTTTTCATTTATCCCAGTAGTAATTGTCCTAAACTTATAAATAAACTAATACTCAGGCTGCTCCCGTTCCCGTTTATTATTGAATCCCTCCTGAAGAACTGTTAGTTTAAGTCGAATGAGTGCTGTTTCTGGTTGATATGTTTTGAAAAAGGAAGGTTGGGCAGAGAGCGGACATGAGCGCGGTGATTATTAAACCGCATTCGTAGAGGAGTAGCTGTCTGGCCAATACACTGCATGCGGCATACACCGAATTCTAGGAGATATATAACGTTTGAGGCATCGCAATCAAAGTTACCGTCTATTCTCCACTTAAAATTTGACGCTGTGCTTGTTGCGCAGCTTGATGTCTGCATGTGCCTGCACACCTGGCTTCTACTCTTTCCGCAAGGCCGGCACCCCAACCGCGGGGAATTACCTATTTTTGAGTGGACTAGGATGTGCTTGTTGCGGAGCTTGATGTCTGCATGTGCCTGCACACCTGGCATCTACTTATTTCGCAAGGCCGGCACCCCAACCGCGGGTTATTACCTATTTTTGAGTGGATTAGGATGTTGCGGATGTTTTTCGGTCGTCTGTAGACAACCTGGGGAGGAGTCCTGAAAATATTGGAGAGACGTTCGCTCTGTACTAGAATGTTGAAATGTTTCTTTAGGATTTTGTTCACGTTGGGGGGGGGGGGGGGTTACTCGTGTAGGTGAGTACCAGGCTTGTTCGACAGTCTATGTTTTCCTTTCGTGGACGTTCCTCCTGTATTTTCTCTCGGTTGAGTTCATATGCCTTTTTTATGGTGTCGTCAACAATATCTGGCGGGTACCGTTGTTTAGTCAGGACTTCTCGCATACGTTTTGCATGTCGTGCGAAGTCCTGATCTTGGGAACAAATTTTTTTGAATAGATGAGCCTGAGAATATGGAATGCTTGTTTTTGAGTGATGAGGATGACAGCTTTGAAAATGTAAGTATTGTTGTCTGTCCTTGAGTTTTCTGTATTCGCTTGTGGTGAGCGAACCTTCATGAACCGCAATTTCAAAATCCAGAAAGTTAATTTTGTTTCGCGGATATGTGTACGTGAAGGACATGCTAAGATGGAGGATATTGAAGTTTTCAATGAAATGTAGGAGTGATTGTTCTGTGTTAGTCCAAATTAAGAAAATATGGCTCTATATATGTCCTGCGCGTCGCTGGATGTTGAAGAAGAGGACGATAAACAGTAGTGACGCGAAAGGAAGACGAAGCTGAAAAACACCGTTGGGACTTGCCTGAACACTTGCTGTGTTCTGCTCTACTGTGCTGTGAACACTCGCCCATCACCTGCTGTGGTGCTGCCCCGTATCATCTTGGTGGAGGTGACCAAAGATCCCCGTGCGCACAGATTACCCCTTGCGCTGCCAAAACCTGGATATGCGCAGTGGTCGTCATCTACCTGGGCTTTCAACGACGTCAATAACTACCACAATGACCTCCGAGGCAGCACCTACCACCGCGGCAATTTCGGCTCAGCCAGTCGTGCTCACAAAAATCCGCCACCCTCCCATAATTAATGGCGAAGACAAGACAGACGTGGAAGATTGGCTGGATGAGTACGAGCGTTGCAGCAGGAACATGCACTGGGAGGCGACCATTATGCTGGCCAACATCATTTTCTATTTGGCGGGAACAGCTCGCACGTACGTTCCAAAATCACGAACAAGAGCTGGTGACGTGGGCAATCTGTAAGCAAAAAGTTCAGGACCTGTTCGGGAAGCCCATTGGTCGAGCTGTCGCAGCAAAAACAGAGCTTTCATCTCACATCCAAACCTCCACAGAGTTCTACCTTACGTATATTCAAGACGTGCTTGCGCTGTGTCGCAAGGGCAACTGCTCAATGACGGAAAATGACAAGGTAGGCCATATCCTCAAGGGCATTGCGAATGATGCGTTCAACATCCTGTTCTGCATAGATTGCTCCACCGTCGACTCAGTGCTTCAAGTCTGTCGAAAATTCAAGCAGCCTAAACAACGATGCCTCGTACATCGCTTTGAGCGCCTTCCAAACACCGCAGCTACATCATCCTGCGATGATCTGGCCCCTTTGCGACAGCCTTCTCATCCAACGAACATGACTCGTATCGTCTGAAGAGAACTCGATGCCTTAGCTCCTACACCGCTCATGTCTCCGCTACCCGACACCGTGGCCATGATACAGGCCGTAGTTTGCCAAGAACTTGCAAACGTCGGCCTGTCCTCAGGCCCCGTGTCGCCCACGCCACCACCCCACTCTGTTCCTGTAGTGGCAGCTGCTACTGCCAGCCCACTTTCCCCACGTCGCTACCTTAGTCGCAATCCTGCAGAGTGGCGCACCTCAGACGACAGGCCAATTTGCTTCATTTGCTGTCGCGCCGGTGACACATCGCGTTATTGACGTAGCCGTACCTTCTTCGCTCTTCGCTCCTATTACAACGCCAACCGCCGATACTACCAAGGACCTCGACGCTTGCCTGCCCATCCAGAGGAGCTCCGTGCCGTCTACGATGGCCCAGGACATTATCTTTCACAACAAGGTGGGACTCTAAACGAAACCGTCCCCCCTGCCCGTCGCACCAGCCGATCTCCATCCCCACTGGCTCGTCGATCCCGTTCACCGGTATCTCGCCGCAACTCCTTCCCATCACACGCCGGTACCTACTCAGGAAACTATCGAGTGCAGCGCCCTGGAGTGACGCTGCATTCCCGACCCGGACTGTCAACTCGGAACTGACCCACGCACCTACACGTAACCTCATTGATATTCTTGCAGACGGAGTCTCCGTTTCTGCCCTTATTGACGCTGGAGCCCACATATCTGTTCTCAGTTCTTCGCTCCGTCGACGCCTCAACAAAGTCCTCACACCTGCTTCCTCGTCTACCGTTCGTGTTGCTGATGGCAACACAACTACTGTCATTGGTATGAATACTGCGAGAGTTACCATTGCCGACCGCCACGTCCCTGTGCTATTTACAGTCCTCACCAGTTGCCCTCATGAAGTGATATTAGGACTCGACTGTTTAACAGAACACTCCGCTCTCATTGACTGTTCTTCTGGGCTGATTCATCTAGACCTGCCGCTCTGCACTGACAACAAAGCTCCTGAAACTTCAACGCTCCGTCTCCGCTCCGCTACTTTTAGTCGCCTACCACCAGAAGCCGCAGTGTATGTGCTTATTTCGCCTTTTCCCTCCGTTCCGGATGGCGACTACGTTGTGTGCCCCATACCTGACGTGACACTTGAGCGTAGCATCGCTCTACCTCACAATATAGTGCATGTAGCGAATAACAGCACTTGCATTCCAGTCCTAAACTTCAGCTCTTTTGTGCAAGTTCTTCCTGAGGGCATTTCTTTCGCCGAACTGACCCCATTGTTGGAGTTTATTGTGGCTGCTCTTTTACGTGATCCTATTGCCGCAGTGCCGACACGACCTGCACCGTTCCCATCTCAGGAGGTCTGTATAACCGGCATGGTTGCTCCTGACTTGCGCCCTGATCGTGTTAAAGCACTTACGACATTACTGACATCGTACAGTGATATTTATGATTTTGGTGATCGACCCTTGGGTCAAACGTCCCCCGTTACACTTTGCATCGATACCGGAGATGCCAGCCCAATTCACAGACGACCTTACCGAGTCGCCATTTCTGAACGTCGCCTCATACAAGGTGAAGTCGACAAGATGTTGGCAAGGAACACTATAGAGCCTTCCAGCAGTCCCTGGGCGTCACCTGTCGTGCTTGTTAAAAAGAAGGACAATACCTGGAGGTTCTGCGTTGATTACAGACATCTCAACAAAATTACAAAGAAGGACGTTTACCCGCTCCCCAGGATAGATGATGCCCTTGACTGCTTGCACGGTGCCAGCTATTTTTCTTCGATTGATCCTTGTTCTGGTTATTGGCAGATCGCTGTTGACGAACGGGACCGAGAGAAGACCGCTTTCGTCACGCCTGATGGCCTGTACCAATTCAAGGTGATGCCATTTGGTCTGTGTAATGCGCCCGCAACATTCGAGCACATTATGGATTCTCTTTTGCGCAGTTTCAAATGGAAGACGTGTTTATGCTATCTCGATGACGCTATTGTCTTTTCCTCGACCTTCGAGAGCCATCTCCATCGCCTTGAGGCCATTCTTGGAGTCTTCCGAAGAGCTGGACTTCAGCTTAACTCGAAGAAGTGTAGCTTCGGCCGACGTGAACTCAAGGTGCTCGGTCACGTGGTCGACGTACGTGGCGTTCGACCCGACCCAGACAAAATACGTGCTGTAAGTGCATTGCCTACACCCCGCTGTACCAGTGACGTGCGTAGTTTTCTAGGCCTTTGCTCCTATTTTCGGCGGTTTGTCCCCAACTTTGCGGAGACGGCTCGTTCACTCGCCAATCTTCTGAAGAACGACGCTCCATTTTGCTGGGACCAAGAACAATCTCAAGCATTTTCTGCGCTCATTGCGGCCCTCACGAACCCACCCATCCTGGCACACTTCAATCCATCAGCACCAATGGAGGTACGCACCGACGCCAGTGGTCACGGTATTGGTGCCATTCTTGCCCAACAGCAGATGGGTCGCACTCGCGTCATTGCTTATGCCAGTCGCCTCCTTTCTGCGGCTGAGAGGAATTACTCGATACCAGAACGTGTGGGCCCTCGTGTGGGCCATTCAAAAGTTTCGCCCTTACTTGTTTGGCAGCTCGTTCTCCGTCATCACCGACCACCACGCCTTATGTTGGCTTTCTATGCTGAAGGACCCTACTGGTCGCCTAGGGCGTTGGGCGCTCCGCCTTCAAGAATACTTTTTCTGTCGTCCACAAGTCCGGCCGATTTCACGCTGACGCCGACTGCCTCTCCCGCAACCCGGTAGATCCACCACCCACCAGCGAGTGTAACGATGACACATGTGTTTTGGCCATCTCTGACCTTGTAAACGTTCGCCATGAACAGCGCTTAGATCCCAAGCTTTCCAGTATTATCAATCTCCTCAGCACTAATCACCTTGATGCAACCCTTGCTTTGTTCATGCTCCACAACGGCACCTTATACCGGCGGAATATGCGACCAGATGGCGCCGAGCTTCTGCTCGTAGTCCCCGAACACCTGCGTGCCACCATTCTACAGCAACTGCACGCCGTGCCCACTGCGGGCCATCTTGGTCTATCTAGTACGTACGACAGCGTCCGCCGCCGTTTCTTTTAGCCGGACCTCTATCGCTCTGTTCGTCGTTATGTGTCTTCTTGTGACCGGTGTCAGCGACGGAAGAAGCCATCGGTGGTGCCTGCTGGATACCTGCAGCCGATCGACATTCCAGTCGACCCGTTTTCCCGAGTTGGCCTTGATCTCCTCGGGCCTTTCCCACTCTCTTCGTCGGGGAATAAATGGATTGCGGTTGCCACGGATTATACTACGCGCTACGCAGTCACCCGTGCGATACCTACCAGCTGTGCAACTGACGTGGCTGCGTTTCTTCTCCACGACGTCATCCTGCTCCACGGTGCTTAACGCCAGCTGCTCAGTGAGCGTGGCCGTTGCTTTCTTGCTCGAGTAGTCGACGAAATTCTCCGGTTCTGCTCCATTAAGCATTATTTCACCACCGCTTACCATCCACAAACGAACGACCCCACCGAACGCCTCAACCGCACGCTCACGGACATGTTGTCAATGTATGTATTGGATGATCACCGTGACTGGGATGTTACTTTGCCGTTTGTAACGTTCGCATATTATTCCTCCCGTGACGACAAAATGGGCTACTCCCCCTTCTATCTTCTATACGGCCGGGACCCTCCCCTTCCGTTTGACAGCGTACTGCCTCCCACCGTTAATGCCAGCTCCTATGTTCGTGACGCCATATCTCGAGCTGACGCCGCCCGGGTTATTGCTCGCCGCCGACTAGCTTCCTCCCAAAATTCCCAGAAACGCCGCCATGATTCTCGTCACCGTGACGTCCACTACTCTCCGGGCTCTCTCGTCTTTCTCTGGACTCCCGCTCGTAGACTTGGGCTGTGTGAGAAGCTCTTGCCACTTTACGCAGGACCCTACCGTTCCTTACGGCCAGTCACTCCTGTGACATACGAGATCACACCGGTGCATCCGCCGTAACAGTCCGCTATGCCACGTACCGAGATCGTTCATGTCGCCCGAATGAAGCCGTACTACACCTGCAGTAGGATCGAATCCCGGCCCCGGCGGCCGCTTTTCGATGGAGGCGAAAAGCAAGGCGCCCGTGTGCTGTGCGATGTCAGTGCACGTTAAAGAACCCCAGGTGGTCGAAATTTCCGGAGTCCTCCACTACGGCGTCTCTCATAGCCTGAGTCGCTTTGGGTCATTAAACCCCAAAAAACAAATAAACATAATGCGCACCGAGACAGTGCTTTTCGTGGGGCGGTAATGTTACATATATGCCCTGCGCGTCGCTGGATGTTGAAGAAGAGGACGATAAACAGTTGTGGCGCGAAAGGAAGACGAAGCTGAAAAAAACCGTTGGGACTTGCCTGAACACTTGCAGTGTTCTGCTCTACTGTGCTGTGAACACTCGTCCATCACCCGCTGTGGCGCTGCTGCTGCCCGGTATCAATATCATCCAAGTAGCGTTTGTAGAGGGTATAAACCTTTCATAGGTATAAACTTTTCATCCACCCCCCTTATGGAAGAGGAACAATCTGTACTCTCACGAGGACATATATTTTGCCCTACTACTAGAAAAGTTAAGGAATTTTCGGTATTGAAGGACATTGACAATTTTGCGCGAACTCTGAGACTCAGAAAATACTTTTCCGAAGGGGCACAGAGCACGGCACATGGCAAAGAATTCAGCCTTAAAAATCACCAATGGACTCCGAGTACGGGGAGAGAAACATTTGGACATGTACATTAGTGCCGTCCAGAAAGACGTATTCAGAGCTTATAAGGACTACAGACCAGGGAAACAAAACCTTTCCAAAAAGGAACGTGACGCATTGAAGGCGCTCAGTAGACGGAAAGTTGTGGTCATCAAACCGGCAGATAAAGGAGGCGGCATAGTGGTCATGGACAAGAACAAGTATATTGACGAAGGAATTAGACAACTGTCTAACACTAAATTATATAAACACCTAAAAGCGGACCCCCCTCTACAGCATCAAAACTTCATAGCAGGGACTCTAAAGGAGCTCGAAAAAAGTGGGGACATCTCCCTGCGATTATGCAAAGCCCTGACCGCCTCACACCCGTCGCCGGGCCGATTCTACATGCTTTCGAAAATTCATTAAAGGGGTAATCCTGGTCGCCCTATAGTATCCGGCACCGGCACAATCACAGAACCAATCTCCAGTTACATTGACACATTAATTGGACACATACCTGAAAGACACCCATTCCACATACGTGACACAAACTACTTCCTTCGCGAAATAGCAGGTCTAAATCTTCCTCAGGGGGCCTTCCTTGTAACCTTAGATGTAGTCTCCCTATATACAAATGTACCGCATTCCGACGGAATCAAAGCTTTAATTGAGGCCTATAATCAGAATAGGAAGGAAGGATCCCCCACTCCAGAGGTCCTAGAGGTATTGACGAAACTAGTACTAGAATACAACAACTTTGAATTCTTCAATGAATACTACTTACAAATTAACGGCACCGCCATGGGTATAAAAATGGCCCCTACTTGTCCTAACATCTTCATGCATAGCATTGAATTTGAACTTTTACTTACTTCCCCAATTAAGCCCACCCTATACAAACGCTACTGGGATGATATTTCCTTAATTTGGACTGACACAGAACAATCACTCCTACATTTCATTGAATACTTCAATCTCCTCCATCCTAGCATATCCTTCACGCACACATATTCCCGAAACAAAATTAACTTTCTGGACGTTGAAATTGCGGTTCATGAAGGTTCGCTCACCACAAGCGTATACAGAAATCCCACGGACCGACAACAATACTTACATTTTCAAAGCTGTCATCCTTATCACTCAAATACAAGCATTCCATATTCTCAGGCTGATCGATTCAAAACGAAACGCAAAACGTATGCGGGAAGTCCCGACAAAACAACGGTACCCGCCAGATATTGTGGACGACGCCATAAAAAAGCATATGAACTCAACCGAGAGGAAATACTGGAGGGGCGTCCACGAAAGGAAAACATAGAGTGTCAAACAAGCCTGGTACTCACTTACACAAGTAACCCCCCCACCCCAACGTGAACAAAATCCTAAAGAAACATTTCAACATTCTAGAACATAGCGAACGTCTCTCCAATATTTTCACGACTCTTCCCCTAGTTGTCTACAGTCGACCGAAAAATATCCGCAACATCCTAGTCCACTCAAGAATAGGTAATAACCCGAGGTTAGGGTGCCGGCCTTGCGGAAAGAGTAGATGCCAGGTGTGCAGGCACATGCAGACATCAAGCTGCGCAACAAGCACAGCGTCATATTTTAAGTGGAGAATAGGTGGTAAATTTGATTTATATGCCTGAAACGTTATATATCCCCTAGAATGCGGTGTATGCCGCATGCAGTATATTGGCCAGACAGCTACCCCTCTACGAATGCGGTTTAAAAATCCCCGTGCTGATGTCCACTCTTTGCCCAACCTTCCTTTTTCAAAACATATCGACCAGAAACAGCACTCCTTCGACTCAGTCAAACTAACAACTCTTCAGGGGTGATTCAATAATAAACGGGAACAGGAGCAGCGTGAGTCATACTTTCTAAGTTTAGGACAATTAATACTGGAATAAATGAAAACATTGGGGCAATGTCGTCCTTACGAGCCCTGCAAGTTTAATGCTAAGGACATATATCAATCACTATCCCTTAGCAGTTTTCCTCGGGTTTGTTTTCCTTCCTCCCCCTCCCCCCTCTTTTTTTCATACTTCTGTGATACCCTCCACATCCCACTTCTCGTAAAAACCTTCTTCATGCTTGGCGCTCATATCTTTTAGCGGAAACGACTACTATCCCACATATTTTTTTTCTTCATTTCTTTCTGTGAGGTTCATCTCTCGTCGCGAGTTGCTCACCGCTCTAAGCAGCCTCGATCTATACTCACCCCTGTCAGGATCTTCTAACCGGCAATGTCCACCTGGTTGTGGTGTCTTTTTTTTCATCTTGTTGGGCCGCGGGTCGAAGCAAGGGTGGGGAGGATAACAGGTACAGCAGAGAAAAAGAAAAAATCTTCAAAGCCAACGCCTTGACCATTGATAGTTGACCACTTCTCCCAAATACCTCCTTCACACATGGCGCTCCCATCTTGTAATGAGAGCAAGAAAAATTATTTTCTCACCATCTGCAGCAAACACTTTCCCCCACCTTTTTTTTCTTTTTTTTTCCGAGGTTGTTCCGCGGCTGCCTGTATTGTGTCTTGTATACAGATGACTCCCGGCGGCCGGTGCCTTGGGTGGATGACCCTTTGGGCCTAGCCTGCTCTCCGCACCTGTGTGTGTATGTGTTTGTTGTGCGTGTCCAGCTGGTTCACCTGTATGTGCCCATATTCTGTTTGTATCACCTCTTGCCAACACTATAAGAAGACGAACAAGAATCATGTAGCCTCAGTCTTGAGAAAGGCAAGGCTCCTGCCGAAACGTCGACTCCAAATAAATTGGAAACAGTATGAAGCAATTTTTCACTTGTATGTAACCTCTAGCAACCAAGTACGTCTATTTACTTATACTAAGTTTCTTCAATGGCTGCTAGCAACGCTTCTACCATTTCCTGGAAATTTCCCCTCCATCAGCCAACATGGACATTAGTTGGAGACTCCCAGACAAAACATCTGTGTCGTCACTTCGATGCTTCAAGTTTATTCTCTCCGGCATTCGTCACCCAGTCTGGCGCAGAAATCAGCGACTTGAAACACCTGCTGGACTTCGTGCCCCCCAGTGTGAGTGGACTAGTTCTGCATTTGGGCACTAGTGACCTCCACCGCAAGGGCATCCAGACCGCGCTGGAGCGGTACGCCAGTGTGTTCAAGTTGATCCGCACGGAACGGCCTGCAATCCGCATCATTTACACTACCTTTGTGTTGCCACGTGCCCCTAACCGCCGACGACGCTTCGGTAATTGGAGATCAGTCAACACATTTAACCACCAAGACAACATTTTTAATTCCAGTCTAATTGAACTTTGCGGACGACACCCAGAGACCTTCTTCCTCCACCATTCACTGGAACTCCAATCTCCAACCAGCGTCCGCACGGCGAATGGCGTACACCCGAGCTTTGGTATGGTGTCTATTATGGCGTGGCACATCTACACGCTCCTTCTCGATTACCACCGGCACCACCTATCACAGTGGCAAGATCATTTGCCAGTAGCTGGGGACACCTTTTTCCCCGGAAAACAGCATACCCGAGCGGCTTCCACCTACTCTGCGATCCTTAACAACCACCAGGAGGAGGCCAGGCAAGTCGAGACCCCTTACTTCCTGACAATCGCGGAGACGCATCAGCAGGTGGAGAATAAGAGAGTGCCCACATTACAGGGAAGCAGTAAAAAAAACGCCGAGGTCACCCAAGGCTACCGTGCGAGGCAAACTTCGCGGGACCATCGGGTACCCAGCGCCGAGCCCTGCTGCCAACACCGGCGTGGCCATTTCAGCATCTCAATGAGATCGAGGACGTGGTCGTCACAACCAGGTCATCAGGGGAAGTGACACGGGATGCCACCATGGAGGGAACGCCTTCGGCAGCACAAGAATGCTAAATTGGGCGAGTTGGTGCATTCGCATTTTAGGAAAACGTAGCGCAAAGAAGACAAGGACAAAAAAAAAGAAGGAGACACACACGAGCGCTTCGGCAGCATGGCCACCATCTGAGACGCATAGGCAAACACCTCCGGCTACACCCATGGATGATACATCGGAGTGCACCCCTACAACTAAGAAGACAGCTCCAACGAACACAGCAAAAAGTAACCAGCAAGCCCCTTCCATAGAAAATGACCATGTGGAGAGCACCGGTACCCGGAAACAAAGTGCCGCAAGCGGGACCCCTAAGAGAAGGAGAACCACTGCAGACACTTCCCCACACACCAAGGACCATGTGAATTCTGAAGCCGAGGGCAAGATTCCAAGCACACCTGTGTCGCGTTACGATTTGAGAAAACGCTGTGGTTCGGCACAACGCATCCGTCATGACTGACATCCAGGCCGCGTGAGTACGCCGACTTTCTTCTTCTCACATTGCCAACAGCCTTCCTCGGATAACTCAAAATTTTTAAAATTAAGAAAAATTAGAGATAAACGAATTAGACATGAATTTCATATTCGCAGCCTTATGATTTATTTCCAGTCCAAAATCACAACCAAAGGGTTAGCGGGTATCGCTGCCACTCTCAATGAATAACTTGTGTGACGAGGACAAGGAAAATTGGAACCATGTATTGAAATCTGCATCTTTAAATCTCCTTAAAGTCACCATTTTCCATTGTAAGAGGGTGTTGGTATCCCTGAGAACAGAGGAGAGTCGTGCTCGCAGAAAAAGTGCCCTTTCCACGCTCCAGGCCACCGACCTCATGCTGTTTGAGGAAAAAAGAGCGACCGAGATAGCCGAAATCAAACGAAAAAAATTTACCCGTGACGGTGTTCTTCACATTATGATCACAAACCTAACAACGCCGGAAAAAAGCTCGAAAACAGAAGCAGTTAAGCATTATTACCCTATGGTTGAAAGCTCATATTTTGATCCCCAGGACAGTATTATAAACATTCCATCCAACCTCCTTATGGCAGAGGAACGATCTGTACTCTCACAGTTACATTTTGCCCTACTACTGGAAAATTTAATGAATTTTCGGTATTGAAGGACCTTGACAACTTTGTGCGAACTCTGAGACTCAGGGAATAGTTTTTCGAAGGGACACAGAGCACGGCACATGACAATGAATTCAGCGTTAAAAATCACCAATGGACTCCTAATACGGGGAGAGACAAACATTTGGACATGTACATTAGTGCCGTCCAGAACGACGTAATCAGAGCTTATAAGGACTACAAACCGGGGAAGCAAAACCTTTCCAAAAAGGAACGCGACGCATTGAAGCTGCTCAGTAGACGGAAAGATGTGGTCATCAAACCGGCAGATAAAGGAGGCGGCATAGTGGTCATGGACAAGAACAAGTATATTGACGAAGGAATTAGACAACTCTCTAACACTAAATTATATAAACACCTAAAAGCGGACCCCCCTCTACAGCATCAAAACTTCATAGCCGGGACTCTAAAGGAGCTCGAAAAAAGTGGGGACATCTCCCTGCGATTATGCGAAGCCCTAACCGCCTCACACCTGTCGCCGGGCCGATTCTACATGCTTTCGAAAATTCATTAAAGGGGTAATCCTGGTCGCCCTATAGTATCCGGCACTGGCACAATCACAGAACCAATCTCCAGTTACAATGACACATTAATTGGACACATACCTGAAAGACACCCATTCCACATACGTGACACAAACTACTTCCTTCGCGAAATAGCAGGTCTAAATCTTCCTCAGGGGGCCTTCCTTGTAACCTTTCATGTAGTCTCCCTATATACAAAAGTCCCGCATTCCGACGGAATCAAAGCTTTAATTGAGGCCTATAATCAGAATAGGAAGGAAGGATCCCCCACTCCAGAGATCCTAGAGGTATTGACGAAACAAGTACTAGAATACAACAACTTTGAATTCTTCAATGAATACTACTTACAAATTAACGGCACCGCCATGGGTATAAAAATGGCCCCTACTTGTGCTAACATCTTCATGCATAGCATTGAATTTGAACTTTTATTTACTTCCCCAATTAAGCCCACCCTATACAAACGCTACTGGGATGATATTTTCTTAATTTGGACTGACACAGAACAATCACTCCTACATTTCATTGAATACTTCAATCTCCTCCATCCTAGCATATCCTTCACGCACACATATTCCCGAAAAAAAATTAACTTTCTGGACGTTGAAATTGCGGTTTACGAAGGTTCGCTCACCACAAGCGTATAAAGAAAACCCACGGACCGTAACAATACTTATATTTTCAAAGTTGTCATCCTCATCACTCAAAAACAAGCATTCCATATTCTCAGGCTCATCGATTCCAAAGAATTTGTTCCCAAGATCAGGACTTCGCACGAAACGCAAAACGTATGCGGGAAGTCCTGACTAAACAACGGTACCCGACAGATATTGTTGACGACACCATAAAAAAGGCATATGAACTCAACCGAGAGGAAATACAGGAGGGACGTCCACGAAAGGGAAACATAGACTGTCGAACAAGCCTGGTACTCACCTACACAAGTAACCCCCCCTAACGTGAACAAAATCCTAAAGAAACATTTGAACATTCTAGAACAGAGCGAACGTCTCTCCAATATTTTCAGGACTCCCCACCAGGTTGTCTACAGACGACCGAAAAACATCCGCAACATCCTAATCCACTCAAAAATAGGTAATAACCCGCGGTTGGGGTGCCGGCCTTGCGGAATAAGTAGATGCCAGGTGTGCAGGCACATGCAGACATCAAGCTGCGCAACAACCACATCCTAGTCCACTCAAAAATAGGTAATTCCCCGCGGTTGGGGTGCCGGCCTTGCGGAAAGAGTAGAAGCCAGGTGTGCAGGCACATGCAGACATCAAGCTGTGCAACAAGCACAGCGTCAAGTTTTAAGTGGAGAATAGACTGTAACTTTGATTGCGATGCCTCAAACGTTATATATCTCCTAGAATGCGGTGTATGCCGCATGCAGTATATTGGCCAGACAGCTACCCCTCTACGAATGCGGTTTAATAATCACCGTGCTCATGTCCGCTCTCTGCCCAACCTTCCTTTTTCAAAACATATCAACCAGAAACAGCACTCATTCGACTCAGTCAAACTAACAGTTCTTCAGGGGGGATTCAATAATACACGGGAACGGGAGAAGCGTGAGCCATACTTTATGTATAAGTTTAGGACAATTAATACAGGGATAAAGGAAAACATTGGGACAATGTCGTCCTTACGAGCCCTGCACGTTTAATGCTAAGCACATATATCAATCGTTATCCCTTGACAGTTTTCCTCGGGTATTTATTTTTTCTTCTTCCCCCTCCCCTCTCTTTTTTCCCCCGCTTTTTTGATACCCTCCACATCCCACTTTTCGAAAAAACCTTCTGCATGCTTGGCGCTCACATCGTTTATCGAAAACCTCAAAGTATTTCACCATTCTACTGTCCCACATATTTGTTGATTTTTATTTTTTTTTCTTCTTTTCTTTCTTTGAGGTTCATCTCTCGTCGCGAGTTGCTCACCGCTCTAAGCAGGCTCGATCTATACTCACCACTGTCAGGGTCTTCTAACCAGCAATGCCCACCTGGTTGTGGTGTGTTTTTTTCATCTTGTTGGGCCGCGGGTCGGAGCAAGGGTGGGGAGGATAACAGGTACAGCAGAGAAAAAGAAAAGAATCTTCAAAGCCAACGCCTTGACCATTGATAGTTGACCACTTCTGCCAAATACCTCCTTCACACTTGGCGCTCTCATCTTTTAGTGAGAACAAGAAAAATAATTTTCTCACCATCTTCAGCAAACACTTTCCCCCACCTGTTTTTTCTTTTTTTTTTCCGAGGTTGTTCCGCGGCCGCCTGTATTGTGTACTGTATACAGATGACTCCCGGCGGCCGGTGCCTTGGGTAGATGACCCTTTAGGCCTAGCCTGCTCGCCGCACCTGTGCGTGCATGTGTGTGTTGTGCGTGTCCAGCTGGTTCACCTGTATGTGCCCATATTCTGTTTGTATCACCTCTTGCCAACACTATAAGAAGCCGAACAAGAATAATGTACCCTCAGTCTTGAGAAAGGCAGGGCTCCTGCCGAAACATCGACTCCAAATAAACTTGGAAACAGTATGAAG